>JAVGVS010000703.1:0-133791 GCA_032718565.1 Distichodus sexfasciatus
ATATATATATATACACACATACACACACACACACATACATACACATACACATACACAAACACACACATATACAGAGGGAGAGAGGGGGGCCTTTTCATCTTGTTACCAACAAAACTGACAACTACTTTACCTTGCTTGATGAAATGACGTTTGTGGAGTTACTGTGGATAGATTTCTTGGAAGATGTGGCCAGACTCTCCACTTTCCTCTCATTGGTAGATTTGCTCACAGCTGTCTGGGTGTTTTTGGCTGTATCTGAACCTTCAGGCAAGACAGTTAGTTAGATCTCAAAAAAGCAGGTTAATCCACCTCTTTCATACAACATAGATAAAGAAAAAAGTATACTGTTTATCATTTTCATTTTCTTGTTTCTAGACTCCTCTACATCATCATCTTCAAGGGGTCGTTTCTTGGAAGTTCCTGCTAGAAGTAACAACAGACATTATTTTTTCTTTAGAAAACATGTTGAATAAATTACAGACATAACTAACATAAAAGCACCTACCTTTTCCATCTTGTAATTTCAGCTCCACTGCGGGTTTTACTGAAGGAAGAGAGTCCATATGCAGGAACTTGTGAATCTGGCCAAAAGCCAGCAACCGTAATGCATGCTAAGACATTACAGAACCACCAGGGGACAATTACTTGCTTGTTTTTAAAATGGAAAATGCCTTTTTGTCACAACATATCAATTCCATATACAGTATTTTGTCAAAATCAAAGCTCTAACCTGTGCAGTATAGGTAAGACGCTCAGCTTGACCATTAGTCAGGTGTGACAAAACATCAACTTGGTCTTTTTCACATGGATCTTGGAGTCCAGGTCCACCTGGATTGAGAAAATAATACTGAAATCTTACAAAGACCATTAATGATCTATAAATCAACGACAGCATATCACATCACACACCTGGTAGAAGGATCCCTGAGGAAATACACCCCAAAACCCTTCTGAGAGCCTCACTGGGTCCCAGAGGCCTGAAACTTGTGGCAATGGCCTTCTCACAAATCAGTTCAAGCGGCTGGGCAGAGAAGGTGCAATATAAGTGATGATCAAAAGGTTTGATGATTAAAATGATTAAAAACTCCTACAAATCTAATACAAATATTTTAGACCAAACAAACACATCTGAGTAGTAACCCTTGGGACACTCAGATACAATTATGCTGAACTGCACCTGCACTTTACCTACTCTTTACTGTTAACTGCCACAGCAGGTTCACCCAAATTCTAAATAGTTAATTCTATAACTGTAAATTTACCACTTTCTCACTGTGATTTTAATGATACAACTGACCTTGTGCAATATTTAACCATGTGCAATATCAGTCATTAAGGTTTAAATCCCATCCACTCTCCACTGTTAGAGCATTGTATTGGTGTATTGTTTACTTATTGTATTGTACTGTACGTTTCACACTTTGCTGTTTGACGAATGCTCCTGTATGCTGGTATCAGTGCTGCTAACGGCCTTGTGCAATATCACATTGAGTAATGCAAGTCATTCAAAAGTTTACAGTCCCTATTTCACTGCTGTGATAAATAACCTTAAACCTAAAATGAGCATATCAGAAAAAAGTGACACCAGACATTTTTGAACAATATGTCATGGTTTCAGGCCTGAGTGACAAATATTTTTCGATGAGAAATGTAAACTGGAGTTTGCACTTGTAATGATTTTCCAGGCAAGTAATTTGCTGCATTAACAATGTAAATTAGAATAGCTTCTTACACAAATATGAATCACTTACAGAGGATTGACATAAGAGATTTCCAGTATCTCCTGGAAATGAGAAAATGTTGCTCCACTGCAACATTTATTCTCTGACTCTATGCTTCATATAAAGATCTGATTTGCTTCCTACTGTTGTAAAGGCAACACTGAGTTACTGAGTTTAAGAAAACACCCAGAGCAGGCCCCATGTTAAACTCAAAGTTTTTTATACAATAACCACTGCAGACTCATCACTATATGAATCTCATTGGTACTAGATTCTGCTTTATTAAGCTTTTTACCTCCAAAACTCCAAAGGCATATGTACATTTTTCACACAGCAATAGATTGTTTGAATCTTGCTCTTACAATCATTTTTTAATTTAAACTCACCCATCCTTTGAGAGGTTCCCAGACTGGCCTTTTGTTGCATATGTCCCTGAGAATTCGCAGAACTATTAGACAGGACTGCTTATCACTTACTCTCACCTGAAGAAATCAATCCAAAACTTAGTGGTCAATAGTCAGAACAACAATTCTAATGTTATAAACATACAGATCAGAGGCAAAAACGAGACAAGAAGGCGGCCAGGGGAACAGTAAAGTGCATTCTGTTTAGTTTAGGACTTTGAGGAGCAAAGATAAACACTGTCTGATTTTGCAGTTCACCTGGACAAAGTCTACATTTTCAAAATTACTACCAAATGTAATGTCTTGAATCTAGAATCTCTTGAAATAGTTTCAAGCTGTCATTGGGTTTGAAAGACCAGGCATTTCTCCATGACAGAGGGCTACAATAACCACATAGTGTAAAATGACGGCCAACCTGGAACCATTTGGCATGTCGCACAGACGCCAAAGCAAGGAGGCATCTTTGCTGGTCCAGCAGTTCAGACTGATCTTTTGTGCTGTTCACTGGCAAAAAAAAAAAAAACAGGACAGACACGCAGACAATACTTTCGCATTATTGTTAGGACAGTGCTAGCAGAAAAGTTGAATACTATACGTGAAATCCCACTTATCTGACTTTAAAGGAAGCCAAAATACTTATTTTATGCATAGCAATTCATTTGACAAAGGATTTGGAACATCTGGAGGAGATATTTTTCCTAACTCAATATGTGGTCAGTGGATTGCATAGTTCACAAATCAAAGGTGTAAAAATCAATATAGACATTAAAATAGCAGCATGGACTCCCTGTTAAAAGTTAATAAACAGATCACTGCAATCAAGTTTCAGCCGTCAAAACCAAAAATATTTGACCTTTCAATAATTTTGATGTCATCATGATTTTCATGCTGGAAATTTTGCCACATTGGTCAGATGTTAATATCACACCATAAATTTCTGTAACCAACATTTAACCAGTCTACCTTTAAAATCTGACCATTACAGAGGAAAATGATGAGGGTACAATGATAGTGAAGTTGGTGCAGTTCATTCATAACCAGTACCTGTTGTAAGCATAAGCACTCTGAGTATGTGTGCATATTTTCAACTATGTTTATACACCCACAATAAGGAAAACCACAGCGGTTGGGGAGAATTACTTTACGATTTTCATTTCTCCAGGTTTCGTTGCTGTAAAAGCAAGAATCCAGGCTGCAAGAAATGCTACAAGAAGCTGCTGCAAGAAAGTAGCTTCCTCCGTCAAAAGTAAATTGCAATATACAGACTGGGTTTTTGATCAAGGACACCTCACTGAATGGCTGCTGTAGGGTTGTATGGCAAGTGTTTTTTCCTTGGCATCTCAATAATCAAGGTCCCCAATCTCACACGACTGTTACCTTGGTCTTTCTCGGAATCCTTTTTCATCTGCACTGAGGTTAGGATGACCCTTAGAGCAAGATTATTTCTACTGCTTTTGAAAACCAGAATAGCTGCCTCTGGAATGCATGGCTGCACTGTATAAATGTCCTCCGTCAGATTCTGCGAAAGGAGTAAAATAACAGCACAAAAACATTACATGGCAATGTTCAATTCAGAACATTTATTCTGTAACAAAGCATATACAATAACAGATTTAAGAGCATTGGAGCATGTTCCTAAAGGCTTTTTTGCTTATCAAGCAGAAAGAGAATACATCTTCGGTCTAATTTACAGAAGATGTCTAATCTACACTTCTGAAATATCTTTCCCAATAGTAGTCATTAAGATTGAGATTGGCTTTGTGGAAAAAGACCTTACTTGTTAAGAAAACAGATGGTCTACACACTTTCAAAACTTTTCAAATGAATAGTTTTGGTGGTCACTGCTATTTATAAGCAAGGTTACAATAGGTCAGCACTCTGTATCATTTTAAAAGTAAAAACAAATCTAGTGGTAGCTTAAGTGTTAAAGTACAATGCAAGCTAACCTTTATCTGCAGAGGCAAGTTGTTGCAAATTGTGAGAAGAAGGTGTTTTGTGGGCTTCTCTCTGCAAAGTAAGACCAGTTCTATGTCCATTAAACCCTTGATGAGGAGGCCCTTAGCCACTGAGCCAACACGCACCACACCAAACAATGCCCGACTGCATGTGAAGAAAACCAGAAAAATCAGCTCTATCAGTTCTACAAGACTGCAGTTTTTCTACAGAATGCAGCAGTCTGCCTCATTGTGGGTGACCGTTATTGCTTAAATGCTTCGTAAGATACCATGAATGAAGCAAACCACAGAAACCACTAAAAGTAGCTTACTTCAGGTTGTCTTCTGCTTGACCCTTAGATGCAACAGGAGAAGAAATTAACCAGTCAGAGACCTGCTTTAGTCCCTGTTCCACAATGGACACCAGTGACTGTGTGGACTCCAGCTCTTCAGCTGAAGGGTAGATGGATGAGTGCTTCTCCATGACATAACAGTTATCAGTGGCCAATGATTCAGCAGAATTCTAAAAGAAATCCATGTGTAATATATATGTATATATTACACAGAGATGAATCAACATCATAAATGAACTAAAGTGTAATGTGACTAAAGTGTAAAGTGTAAATGTGACTAGCGGCTTACATCAGTCATCCTCATTGTAGATTACAAAGTGAGCACCAGTAGAGCTCCACAATTTAAATTAAAAGTCTTCATTTATTAGCAATTCACCTCCACTTCAAATCTACACTTCTGATCCTGTAAGAGAAATGATAGGTCATTGTAACAAAATATATACACAATTGCACTCAAAATAACTCAACCTCCATTGCTAATTAGGTTTATTGACAAAATTTACAAACTTTCAGCTGTTTACAATAAACAAATCAAACAAGAACAATTTATATAGCTCTACATAACTAATATTACAAGTGGTTTCAACACAAAATGCCACTTTTAATGACTACTGCAGTTTCAGATTTATTGAACCAACTGAACTATAGGTCGACCGATATGGGTTTTTCTAAAGCCGATGCCGATATTTAGAAGTCAGAGTCAGCCGATGGCCGATATATGCTGCCGATATTTTTTGGCCAATAACTAGACATTTCCCCTCTGTTTGTGTAGTAAAATATCACACTAATAATAACAAAGGATACACAAAATTTCTCAACTTAACATTTATTTAACACTGACTAAACATAAATATAAACATAAATAACAAATAAAACTGTAAATGTCTAAACAATAAATAAAAATATAACATTTGAACTTGACTGTAAACTAAAAGTTTTCAAGTTACAAACTATTCCTGAGGGAAGATAAAATTGTAAACAACAATACAAAAAGGAGAGTGCAAAACTTCTGGCTGGGGTCCTGCAGAGGCGGCAGCGTGGATCACCAAATCGCATGTACCGCAGCAAAACTGGGCTGTCCGCAGAGATGCCTGAATATCGGGCATCCGAGTTTATACTAAACTCGGATATCGGCTGATGCCGATATCATAAAAAATGCTAAATATCGGCCCGATATATCGGCTGACCTCTACACTGAACAGAATCCCTCATAAGAACACACGCTTGCAAATCAGGTGTTGTCTCAAGCATTATTATTACCATTATAAATGAGTGAGTGTGAGTGATTTGTCATTGTGAACACACCACAGCACAGCACAGCACACCCTAACAAAGCATGACCCATCCGTGAAGGAGCAGTAGGCAGCTATCAAGGGCAGCCCCGGGAAGCAGTGCATGGGGATGGCACCTTGCTCATGAATACCTCAGTGGTAACTTTACCGGTTCTGGATTCGAAACTATTACCTTCTATAACTAGCCTCATAAGCTGCATCAGGTGTGTGTGTGAGCTAGAACTCATCAAATACCTAGACTGGCTAGTGGTATGATCACAGTGACGTTTGACTGCATGGTAGAAACATGGAAAAGTCAAAAGAATTGTCCAAAAAGCTCACTAAAGAGATCAGCATAGTTTGCAAGTTCAAGGTTAAAGGAACAGTGGGTACACTACCTGGACACGGCAGAAAAAAGAAGCTTTCAACAGCTGCCAGCAGATTTCTGAGAACGCAGATGGACAAAAACCCTCAAGTGACTGCAAAAGACCTGTAGCATGACTTGGTGGAGCAGGCACTAAGGTTTCAGTTTCCACATATGGCACATACTAAATGCTAAAGGTTTCCATGTCCAAACGCCAAAATGAACACCAAAAGCACAATAAAAGTCAGCTCTAATCTGCTTAAAACTATCTAAATAAGTCACAGAAGTTTTGGCATTCTGTTCTGTGGTATGATGCACTGAAAACGGGAACTATTCGGGCATATGGGTAGTATGTCTGGAGGAGGAAGAATGAACCATATGCTGAACAGAACACCCTGTCTATGGACTATAACTCCACTATAGTGAAGCATGGCGGTGGCTCAGAGATGCTCTGGGACTGCTTTGCTTCTCCCGGCACTGTAAACTTGTAGCAAGATGGATTCAATCAAATATCAGAAAATCATTGGAGAAATTGTCATGCCGCCATCTGATGAAGCTGAAGCGTCACTGGACCTTCTTACAGAACAATGATTCCAAGCATACCTCAGAGTCCACCAAGGCTTGGTTTAAGAAAAAGTCCTGGAAAATTCTAAAGTGGCCATAGAAAATCTCTGGTGGGATTTGAAGAAGGTGGTTCCAGCACACAACCCCCAAGAACATTACTGAGCTGCAGGCCATTGCTGATGAGAAATGGACTAAGAGTCCTCAGGTGCACTGCCAGAAGCTGGTGTATGGCTATGCATCACGTTTGCAGAACGTCATAACAGCAAAAGCGTGCTTTACTAAGTGATAATGATGCTTATCAAGGGGTTGAATAATTCTGAAAAACATCCTTGTTGAATGTAGAGAAATGTATACATAATCATTCCACCATGGGTAAGACAAAGGAAATTAATCTTGCACTCAGAAAGAAGATAGCTGATGCTCATACTAAGGGGGTAGGCTATACTGCCATTTCTAAGCGCTTTACAGTCTCTAGAACAGCAGTATGTTGCATTATTACAATGTATAAGGAAACTAATTCTGTAAGTAACAAACCTGGGCATGGGCGTAAGTGCAAAATATTTTTTTTATTTTTATTTTTTTTTACTTTTATTGTCACATCGCGTTACTGGTACTATGGTACAGTACATATGAGTGAAATTCTTGTGTGCAAGCTGCACAAGCAATAGTGGTATATAAATATAAGAATAAAGAATAAATATGCACATGAATAGATATGAATACAGGGTATGTATTCATATGTACATATTAGTATATCAAAACATCTGGTGAGAAAAATTATCAGACATGCTGCAATTATCCGGACATTTGCCAAGATAATTGTTGTTGACCTGGCCTCTTCTGGGGTTGATGTTTCAAGGAAGATAGTTGTGAGGGCTCTTCATTGTGGTGGGCTTCAAGGTCATCACCCAAGAAGACCTCCATTACTCAGTGAGTGGCACATCAACGTCAGACTGAGATTTGTCCATGAACATTTGAAAGTTAAGGATGAGTTTTGGAAATCTGCCCTTTGGCCTGATGAGACTAAACTGAAGCTGTTTGGGCACATGGATGTCGCCTTTGTTTGGCGAAAAATGTGAGAGGCCTTCAACCCTAAGAACACAGTTCCCACCATGAAAATTCCTCAAGAGACATGTAACCTTGTAAAGAACTATCCCAGGAGGTTTTCAGTTGTGGCTACTCTATTGACTATTAATTGTCAGAGGGCTAAAAAATTTGGTCATGTCATTTTTGTGTGTGAGTGTGGTTTTTTTTTTGTTTGTTTGTTTTTTAAACTCAGTGCATGAATAAAACACCCTAATCAAACTTTGTGGATATTTTGTCTTCGCTCTTTTGCATTCAAATAAAACATGAATACTTTTGTTAATGTAATTACCATGGATAAATCAAGGGTTTTTTTCTGAAAGGGGGCTAATAATTTTGACCTTAACCGTAGACACAAATATAGGAGGTATATCACCCTGAATTAAGACAGAATGGTCTTACAAAGAGACTCAAGGCTTTTTGTTTGTTTGCTCCTCACAATAACCCTTTTTTCATTTCACATTATATGCATTCTTTACAGGAAGCTCATTACTCTAGTAATGCTTAAATTATTATTAGTTATATTGTGCATTACCATGCCTATCTGAGTCAATGCGGCTAACAACTGCAGTTTAGAACGAGCAAGCTCTCGAGATACAAAGAGACAAATCATTACAAGCTTACAAAGTTTTGTTATAGTGTACAGCGTGCAGAAATACAACTGGACCAAATCTAGAAACGTGCACAGTTGCGCTTGCCTGTTTTGAAACCCTACGCGCTGAAACGCCGCAGCGTTGACTCACGTTAATTAATAGATAAACGACAGAGCAGCAGTTCCCACAAACCGGGAGCAGACTTGGCTGTTACTGACAGAGGTCGTTTACTTACATTTGTAGTTCGCGCCGCGAAGCCCTAGCCGATCTGGCACTGCAAGACAGAGGAAAAACGCCAAAAATGTCTCTTTATCCACACAGGTGTATATACGATTGCAGCCCCCTTCTCCCTCACAAAGAGCGTCGTGCGATAGGTGTTGGGCTACATTTTCAGAGCATACCGCAGCACGCACGCCGTCCACGCGGTTACTTCCAGCAGATGTAACGAACCGAGTCGGCGCAGGCGTGTGAGCAGCAGCAGCAAAAGCTTCTCACCAGTACTTTACCTAAATCTTTTATTTTTGGATATGACATGAGTAAATCCAGTCAGTTCATATGCAAAATGTTGTCGAGACTATACGCCGTTGCATTTTGGTTTTAAGATTGCATTTTAGTAAAAAAAAAAAAAAAAAAAAGGAACTTCCCCGGTGAACATACACCAGAGTGTAACTCTTGTTAAACGAAACACACAGTAAGAATATACAATTAATTATTGTATGGGTGAAATATACCTTTTTTTTAATTGATGGGATAAAAATAGACAATCATTTGTTGTCTGCCGAGATCACAAAGTCTGTCTACAATGCGATTTCTATTCGATTCAGTTCTAGAGCCAGCAATCGATATGATATCAAACACAGCGATATAACACATTCAATTTCATTCATATCAAAATACCAAAAGGCAACTTAATTTTATTTGACATTTAAGGTCAACCATCCACTAAAATGAAAACAGTCTTCTGCATAAAAGTATACCTTCTATTCAATATAAAGTGGTATGTATATATAGAGGCCATATAATAAATGGCCTCTCTGCATCTGACAGGTCTTCAAATGCTGATTAAAAGGGGAAATCTAATGGCCTACCAAATATAGTCTTCCTCATGCATTTTTGATTAATTTTTCCCCTGTGCATTGGACACCCAGAAGTAATTGATTTCATCATAAGTATATCTTAAGGAGGTCATAACAGCATGAAGGACTGAGGTTAAAATAGCATACACATTGTACTGATAAATCTTTTCTAAAAAATGAATTTATTTTTTCAATAAATATCAGTAGATTGTATACTTTCTCCTGGTTGTTTGCAATACCTTCGCCATGAAATGCCATATTGGACATTATGTTTATGTGCTGTCATTCTTATAATAATGTTTTCCACAGTCCTTCAGCGTTGCCATTTATCATTTTAATTTCAGTTTTTCACAAGGGGCAGCAGGGTGGCACTGGTTCTCACAGCGAGAAGGCTATAGGTTCAATGCTGGGGCCGGCCGTGCCATAGGAGTCTGCATGCTCTCCCCGTGTTAGCGTAGGTTTCCGCCTGGGCCTCCGGCTCCCTGCCATAGTCCAAAAGCATGCAATTGCCTCTGTGCGCAAGATGGCGCCACTAACGTTTGAAAACTCTGGTGCAATATTTCAGTGAGCGTACGTAAAATGTTAAGAATGAAGAAGAAGCACATTACATATCAGTATCAAATTGCCATCTCTAAGGGCCTGTTTACACGTATGTAGATATTTTTATAAATGCTTTTTAAAATACATTTGGGCCTTTTGTTTACAGATAAACAGAGTTTTAGCCACCTCAAATGGATATATTTTTTAAAACACCCTCCAAAGGGAAGATTTGTAAAAGGCAGTTTTCCTAAAAAGCTGATGTGTTTAGTTCTATTGTGCGTGTGCCTTAAATAGCTTAAATTCCTTAGTGACAACGGTAACAATGACCAGAATAATAACAACAGAGGTGTAGTGTGTTCTAGGATGTTCAACTTTGTTTGCTAGTTATAACTATGTTTCTAGTTTAACCTATCATTGCCACATCAAAGCCCAAGGACAGAACTGGAACAGACAAACAACTGAACTGTCTTCCATCCTAGTCTGATGTTAGTCTGGTGTTTCTAATGTTTCCTCAAAGACATATGGCAGGTAGCATGGATGCTGACTCTCCTTGTCTGTAGATACTTGATACTGGGGATAACCACCTATTATCAATACATGTATAAACGGGTAAAATAAGTCATTCTTACAAAATTTTTCTACGTCAGATAGTAAAGTGAACATAATAAAATGAAAAACTTAACAGTATTTCTAACGGTCAAAGTTTAGCCTACTCGGCATCATTGCTATGGCTAGAGCTAGCTAATTACATCGCATAACTTACCTTTGTAATTGTCGATGAATAACAAGATATTTATCTTTAAACCTTTACCCCTCTTGCTTTTGGGAGCCAAGGGACGCTTGAATTATTCGATGTAAGTTGTTAATTGTTATCCAGGTATTGAGAGTTACCGACGTCGTTAATGATACAGAACTTCGACGCCACCACCCACCAATGAAAACTGACAATCGTAGACAATCAGTGTGACAATCGGTGTGAATGAGAGTTTGATTGTGTAAGTGTGTTGGCACCTGCCCAGGGTGGGTCCCTGGTTCGGATAAAGTGAATTTTTTCACAAATTACCACAAAGTCAAGCTGCCGTCTAATGGCGACAAGTCAAAACACTAGTAGTTCATTAGTACATTACCAGAAAGGGCAGATTTTTACTGTAAATGGTCAGCTTAAGCTCATCCTTTAATCCTATGTTAAATGTAAAAAGAGGAAAAAACCAAACCATTCAGTTAAAACTGTTTGTGCTTTGTGATATATACATCTGATTAAGGAAGTTGTAGTACGAACAATGCTAACCAGCGCAGCGCCATCTTGAGTTTTCGTAATATGAGTTTATGTAATATTTATCTATACGGATGTTGCTACAGAAAGTATTACTATTGTCCACTTAACACTGTTAGTGTCAGGACCCTGTCTGGACTCCGGCTGAGCGGACAGGAGATGGCGCCATGCCCGGTTTTGTTTTGTCCTGTGTCTCCCTGTCTGTCTATGTCAAGAGTGTTCTAGTTCGGCCCCATGTCTGTGTATATAAGTTTGTTTTTTTTCTGTTGGTCTTTGTCGGTTCTCCCTCACACTCACCACTCTCTGTGTGTGTGCGCGCGCTCTATGTGTTTATGTGGACGTTATGTTTATCTTTTGTAAATAAATCACCGTCAATGTTCAACTCCTGCGTTTGCGTCCGACTTCCCTGTGTGAGTGGAAACGTGACAGAAGAACTGACCCAAAACAGCAACGACGCAGCAGGAGTTTCCAGGACAAGTGAGGCAAGCGCGTCACTCCTCCAGCACTTGCTCCCCACCTAGAGACATGGGAGCAGCGGACCCGGCTCATTACAGTCCTCATGCAGTCCGCACGCCGCACGCCCACATCCGTGGAGGTCTCGCAGCCCATGCCCGCACCCGTGAAGGTCTCGCAGCCCACGCCCGCGCCCACGGAGGTCTCACGGCCCATGCCCGCACCCACGGAGGTCTCACAGCCCACGCCCGTGGAGGTTTCGCAACCCACACCCGTGGAGGTTTCGCAACCCACACCCGTGGAGGTCGCGCAGCCCACGCCTGTTCCCATGGAGGTCTCGCAGTGCACGTCGCGGAGACGACAGAGTTCGGATCTTCCCGTATTGTCCCCCGAGGAAGTGGGGGATGTCGACGAAAGGTTTCGGGACTCTCTTGTGGGACTGGTGGACATTATGGTGGCCTCGGGTCCAACAGGAAGAGCGATAGCTTCAGCCAGCACTCGTCTTTTGTTAATTTAGTCATTGTTTGACTTACTGTCCATGTTTGAGTTTTTTTGTGTCTGTTTTAGTTTTAGCTCCTGTGTCGAGTCGTAGCTCCTGTGTCAAGTCGTAGCTCCTGTGTCGAGTTGTAGCTCCTGTGTCGAGTCGTAGCTCTGTGTGTGTCGAGTCGAAGTTCCCTGTTTCGAGTCGCAGTTCCCTGTTTTGAGTAAATGTCCGAATCTTAGTCACAGCCCTTGTCTTAGCCACAGTTTGTCCGAGTCTCTGTTCGCGTCACAGTCTGTCCGAGCCCCAGTAATGTTTGCGTCACGTCTATGTTCCTATCACTGTCACTGTCTGAGTCGGAGTCTAGGTCATGTTATCGTCAATGTTCGCGTCACAGTATATGTTCGTGTTATAGTAAATGTCCTTGTCACAGTCTGAGTATGTTTTTGTCACTGTCAATGTTCGTGTCATCGTCATTGTTTGCGTCACAGTCTGAGTTTATGTCTGAGTCACCGCTGCTGTCATAGCTTTCGGCTGAGGGCAATTGTACTTCGTGGGATACTCTGGTCCTCCCTCCTCTTTGAGGAATCATATGTGGAACGCCTGGAGGCGTGCTTGGGTGTACTGTCAGGAGCCAGTCTGCCCTTAGCGGAGCAGACAGGAGGTGGCGCTGCGTCCCGTTTTGGTTCACTTTTTTCACTTTACTTTGTTCCATTTTTTCACTTCATTTTCTTGCTTGTTTCATCTTGGTCCCGCTTCCTGTTTTTGTGTCATGAGTTTATTCGTTTCACCTGTGTTCTAGTTTGGCCCCTTGTTAATGTCTGTGTATATAAATTTGTTTTTTTTCTGTTGGTCGGTTCTCCCTCACACTCACCACTCTCTGTGTGTGTGCGCGCGCTCTATGTGTTTATGTGGACGTTATGTTTGTCTTTTGTAAATATATCACCGTCAATGTTCAACTCTTGCGTTTGCGTCTGACTTCCCTGTGTGAGTGGAAACGTGACAGTTTCGTTTTTGTCCCGCCTTCCCAGTTTGTCCCATTGGTTTATTAGTTATTCCATTTGTGTTCTAGTCCTGCCCTTAGTTCTGATTGGTTGTTTTAATATGTGAATCTGTTTGGCCCCTCATTTTGGTTTGCTTATATAAGTTTGGTTTTCCCCCTTGTGTATGGTCCATTCACCCTCGTGATCATTCCATTGTCTCGTCACAGTCACAGTCACACTCACAGAAGCCAACCAACGCATATGCTAACTGCTAAGCTATGCCGATGCTAAATGTGCTCGGAAGGCTATCGGCACTTTCTCCACGAACTCAGAGTCTTTGATTTATCTACGAACTCCCATCTCTTAAAGTGTTGGATTCTTGTCACAAACTCAGAGAGTTGGATTCTCACTACGAATTCGGAGTCTTGGATTTATCTATGAGCTCACATCTCTCAAAGTGTTGGACTCAAGTCATGAACTCAGAATGTCAAAGTTATCTAACCGCTAAGCTATGCTGATGCTAAATGCTGAGCTACCAGGAGGTGATGTTCTAACCCTTTAGCCATAACGGCTATTGTTCCTTCTCCCATCTCTCAGTGTTTTTCCTAAAGGTGCTGGTCTGGTGATTCACTTGGGGAGCTTTCAGGACTTCCTCTGTGATCTTCAAGTGTTGGACTCTTGTTACAAATTCAGAGTGTTGGATTTATCCATAGACTTACTCCACGGACTCAGAGAGTTGAAGTTATCTACAAACTCTTGTCCGGTGTGCTTTGGCTGTGCTGTTCACTGGCCGTGTTTATGTTTCATGTTCTCATAGACTGTGTGCTTTGTTATTAAACGAACTCGAACCTTTTCTCCTGCATTTGTGTCTGAATCCTTCCGAAAAAAATGACAGAAATTAAAATGTTTCATATACTGTACTGTGCAAAAGTTTTAGGCAGGTGTGAAAAAATGCTGTAAACAAAGAATGCTTTCAAAAATAGAAGTGTTAATCATTTATTTTCATCAATCAACAAAATGCAGTGAATGAACAAAAGAGAAATCGATATCAAATCAATATTTGGTGTGACCACCCTTTGCCTTCAAAACAGCATCAATTCTTCTAGGTACACTTGCACACCATTTTTGAAGGAACTCGGCTGGTACGTTGTTCCAAACATCTTGGAGAACTAACCACAGATCTTTTGTGGATGTAGGCTTCCTCACATCCTTCTGTCTCTTCATGTAATCCCAGACACACTCGATGATGTTGAGATCAGGGCACTGTGGGGGCCATACCATCACTTCCAGGACTTCTTGTTCTTCTTTATGCTGAAGATAGTTCTTAATGACTTTGGCTGTATGTTTGAGGTTGTTGTTCTGCTGCAGAATAAATTTGGGGCCAGTCATACACCTCCCTGATAGTATTGCATGATGGTTAAGTATCTTCCTGTATTTCTCAGCATTAAGAACACCATTAATCCTGAACAAATCTCCAACTCCATTTGCAGAAATGCAGCCCCAAACGTTCAAGGAACCTCCACCATGCTTCACTGTTGCCTGCAGACACTCATAATTGTACCGCTCTCCAGCCCTTCGACGAACAAACTACCTTCTGCAACAAACCAAATATTTCAAATTTTGACTCATCAGTCCAGAGCACCTGCTGCCATTTTTCTGCACCCCAGTTCCTATGTTTTGGTGCGTACTTGAGTCGCTTGGCCTTGTTTCCACATCGGAGGTATGGCTTTTTGGCTGCAACTGTTCCATGAAGACCACTTCTGCCAGACTTTTCCGGACAGTAGATGGGTGGACCTGGGTCCCAATGGTTTCTGCCAGTTCTGAGCTGATGGCACTGCTGGACATCTTCCGATTTCGAAGGGTAATAAGCTTGATGTGTCTTTCATCTGCTGCACTAAGTTTCCTTGGCCGACCACTACGTCTACAATCCTCAACGTTGCCCGTTTCTTTATGCTTCTTCAAAAGAGCTTGAACAGCACATCTTGAAACCCCAGTCTGCTTTGAAATCTTTCTCTGGGAGACACCTTGCTGATGCAGTATAACTACCTTGTGTCTTGTTGCTGTGCTCAATCTTGCCATAACATGAAACTGTCTTCCACAACCTCACCTTGGTAGCAGAGTTTGGCTGTTCCTCACCCAGTTTTAAGCCTCCTACACAGCTGTTTTTTGTTTCAGTTAATGACTGTGTTTCAACCTACGTGTGACATTGATGATCATTAGCACCTGTTTGGTATAATTGGTTAATCATACACCTGACTATAATCCTACAAAATCCCTGACTTTGTGCAAGTGTACCTATAAGAATTGATGCTGGTTTGAAGGCAAAAGGCAGTAACACCAAATATTGATTTGATTTTTCTTTTGTTCGCTCACTTTGCATTTTGTAAATTGATAAAAATAAACAATCATTATTTATATTTCTGAAAGCATTCTTTTTTTACAGCAATTTTTCACGCCTGCCTAAAACTTTTGCACAGTACTGTAATTTAGTAGAGATTATACTGAAATTGCTGAACACAAGTTTATATCCACTACAGTGTATTAATAATAGATCCAAGTGTTTGGAATATTTTAGGTGAAGACAGATTCAAGAATTATGCTGACCAAGTGGTTGTCAACAAGCACATCAGAATCCTTCAGTAGCCCTGAGCTTTGTGTTTTGTCTGTTTTATGTTTTGAACACGAAATACCCAAAAGATGCATTGCTTACATTGGAATTCATGCAGAGGTAAATTACTAAGCATATATTCATAAACACACAGTGTCACTATAGAATTACACTGGAACCTTCACTAGACAGATTTGTGCTGTGTCAACTAGGGCAGGGCAATTTCACCTAAAAAAATCATATATGTATAAAATTTACTATAAATATGTACACACACACACACACGTACATATATATATATGTGTGTGTGTATATATATATTATATATATATATATTCTTTTTTCCCTTCAGTTTGAGCTCATATATTAGCAGCCTTGTAGAGATGACTTATGCATTTGATTTCCCTGAATATTGTTTCAGCATTTACATTCTCTGTATTTTTGACTTGGTATTATTTATCATTCTTCCTTGCGAAATGCTCCGTCTGTCGCCAGTAGCAGGTCCTGGGCAAGGCCTCTCCAGGTCCACCTTTGCACATTTTCAATGAAATTTAGGTTTGGGCTCCTGTTGGGCCATTCCAAAAGTTTCTTCTGGTAAAGCCATTTTTTGTTGATTTGGATTTTTTAACTGGATACCATTTTGAACACTTCACCTAATCTTGAGAATCAGTTGCAATACAATTCTAATTTCTTTTGTTAGAATGTGACATCATGACAATTAACAACCAGTATAGTGAAAACCTTACTTGTTAATTGATTATTTTTATCTTTCCCGCCCTTTTCTTATAGAATCTGCTGACTAGTACAAATTCAAATTCAAATTGAGGGAATTGGTGGCCTAGTGGTAGGCGACACTTGCTTTTGGACCAAAGTTGTGGGTTTGAATCAGCCTCTGGCGTTACCAACATTGGGTCCCTGAGCAAGACCCTAAACTCTAAGTTCCTCTCAGGGGAACTGTCCTGAAATTAGGTAATGTAAGTTGCTCTGGATAAGGTGTCTGCTAAATGCTGTAAATGAAATTCAAATTTATTTATATAAGCGCTCTCAACAACAGTCATTGTCTGGCTTGCACCCATATAACCAGCCTAAGCCCCCTCAACAAGCAAGCCTGAAAGCTGACAGTAGCAAGGGAAAACCACTCCTGGTGGAAAAACCTTGAGAGGAACCAGACTCGGGAAGAGGGGCCCCCATCCTCCTCTGTAGGCGACGGGTGCACAAACATTTGATACAAAAGCAAAGCATTAGTTAAAAGATGAGTCAGTCATTTTTAAAAAGCAAAGATAAAAGATAGTCCAAGGATGTTTTCGAATCGAGTTGTTACTGGGAGCACTTGCAGGACCCTCTCCAGCAATGTTAGCTAAAATTAGTTCAATATTAAACTACTTCTCCAGTTGAGGTCCATAGGGTCCAAAAATCCCAGCTGGTTTCAGATGATGATGTCTCCAGGTCTGGTGAGGTTAGAATGGAAATTGACATCAACTTGGGAGGGTTGAGGCTGTCAAGCGTCAGCTCGGAACATCTCCATAGAGTCCCGGTAAGGGTTCAGTCGGCCAAGTGTCATCTTGGGATCAGCTCTGGAACAGTTCAGAAAAAAGAAGAGAGGAGTTAGTGCCCTACACCTAATCTCCGGCAGTGCTAAAGTAACTATGGCAGCCTAACTAAAAAGGACAGCTGGAAGGTGTGAAGGAAATTTTTATTACTAATTATTCTTAAAGATTCAAATGGTAAGTAAGTGAGTTTTGGTCAGTGTGATTTCTTCAAAGACCTTATCTGCCGACTTGATGAGATAATGAATTATTGTATGTGCGTATGTGCGTAATCCATGAGTGATACCATGTTGTTTTACGTGCAAGATGCGTTCTCCTTCCATTAGTTATCGCTGTTGGTTATCGCTGTCCCAAAGGGAAAAAACAAAATGTACTCTTGTATGTCACCGGACACCTCCTCGAGGTGATAACTTGAATTGAAACGGGCAATGGCTCGGGGGTTTAAGCGTCAATATGTAAGGAGAACGCACCTTTCCTCCATCAACACTCTCTGATCCAGCATGCCAGCAGAAGGGAGACCTGCTCATTTGCCTGTAGGTGTGTTAATGCAAATAAATGCTTTGTGATGGGGCTTCTTCTGACTTCTTCTGGTTTTTATTTGCTCAGTGGAAAAATCCCGCGACATAACGCATCTTGGTGGATGACCTGCGCCAGAAACCTCACAACTGTGAGAAGGACTTGGTGGACGGAGATCAGTTGAGGGTCACCACCGCTGGAATCCACAAAGAAACCCGTTTGGGGTTACCAAGGTCAGTAAGAATTCCCCTCGAGCAGTTAAAATACAAAAAATAAATTAAAAAACAATAATAATAATAAAATAAAAAATAAATAAATAATTAAATAAATAAATAAATAAATAGGAAAATAAAAAGTGAAATACTTTCTCATGCTTTGAAGCAAGAACCCGATTACCCAGAGTCCCGTGGGCAGAGACCACGAACCTAGGGGCCGGGAGAGTGATTCCGCACACAGTGTTGGGAAGGTTACATTTAAAATGTATTCCACTACAGATTACAGAATACATGTAACGTATTCTGAATACTTTGGATTACTTAATATATTGTCATGCTTTTTACAACTACAGTACATGAATGTAACAATCACAACCTGCAAATTCTTGTTTGTTTTTCTCTACTAATTGACTATTAAGCCCAAATCGCCCTGAATAGACAATATATTTACTAGGGGTGTTGAAATTAATCACATAATCAATGCATTGCGATGCAGGTGTGGACGATTCTGCATCGATGCAACGGCAGATCGTAATCGATTTTAACGGAGGTTTTCAACCGGCGATCCGCTGCCCCCTAGCGGTCTACGGCGGCATTGCAGGTGGTCTGTGACATGCAGTCCCCCTTTACTACTGAACTCACTTTATAAAAAGTATTCCTTTTTAATTTTTCAAAACATTTCCAACTGATTTGGGCATATTTTGAACATTGATTGTGTATATCACTGGTTACCTTCTAACTAACTGTATCTGCACAAATTATTGAAAACTATTGCACAGACTCTAGTTCTCCACTGCTGTTATAATATCTGCACAAACTTCAATGTTAGTCAGACTGTTTTAAAAGATACTGTTTTATTAATAGACTGGATATAGAATTTTTCATATTGAAACTGTTTCTAACCTCTTGCACATACAGTGTAAAAGTAAATTTCCACTTTTGTAGGTTAATACTGCATCTAAATTCTCTCTTTCTACTTCTATTTCTAGTACAAGTTTAAAGTTTACATTTCACTGTCCAAATATCACATGCTTCTACTCTGTCTGCTACGTACAATGCTGCAGTTGCACTCGGCACTTTAAAAACATCTCATTGCACCTGTCATCTGTCTTAGCACAACTTTGTAAACTCAGGTTAAAACTCTGCACATGGAACTTTATGTAACTTTATGTACCTTATTGTATAATATATTTCCCTATTTTCCCTATTTCCCTAACCTCCTTATTTAAGTTTGTATTTAAGTTTGTAAGTTTGTATTGTATCAATATTTTGTTTTTTTCTAATTTGCCTAATTGCACAGTTAAAAGAGCGGATCAGGATACATTTCACTGCATGTTGTACCTGTATAATTTGCACGTGACAAATAAAGAATCTTGAAAAGTTTATATTTAATACTCCATTTCTAGTTTAAAATGTATATTTTGTATTCTATTTATATACTTTTTGTTCTATATGCCCTATTCTTTCTTCCCTAGTTCTTGTTGCACTGTGTAAACTGGAGCCACGTCGTCTCGTCTCTCTGTATATCTGTACAGTATATAGCAGAGATGACAAAGTTTACTTTGACTTTGATCTTTATGAATAATGGATTTAATGCAAATATCTAAAAAGTAATACAAAAAATACTCCCTCCAACACTTAGTCTGAGTGGTGGTCCCTGGGACAGAACCAGTTGAAAACCCCTGGATTGTATCATAATGACATTGCTTGGTGATTTTCTGGCTGTTGTCATGATTGGCGCTGTGTGGCGAGACAAAAAAGGGGGTGGAACGGAACACAGTGAAGGTGAAAACACAGTCTTTATTGTCCAAGTGAAAAACGGTGAAAAAACACAAAAATCCAGGCAAAAACGGTAGCTCTGTGTCGGTGAAACTTAGTCCACAAAAAAAAGGAGAAAAAACCAATACGGGGAGGGCTCGTGCCCCCGCTGTGGCGAAACTAGAACGTCCTCTGGCGAAAGTCTCCCGCCGGACCGGGAACAGTGGACTCCGAGGTCCCTCCAAGGGATAAGCAAAGACGGATCCACGAGCGTCCTGAGCGGAGACTAGAACAGCCCAGAGTGAAGCAAAGCCGGGAGCGCCACGTTCAGCGGGCAGCACGAGCCTGGAGCAACGTAAGCAGAAACATGAAAAAACACACGGGGAAAACCAAAAGCAAACAGAAGAGTCTTACGTAATCCAGGGAGCTCCAACAAAACAACACCACACAACGCCAGGGAAAAAACGTATGAGGGAGAAGAACTCAAAGAACGCCTCGGATCGGCTGGGCTAAATAATAGAACGAAACGAGGCAATCAAACAATAAACCAATAAGAAACAGAAAAGCTAATCGTGCACAGCTGAACCGAATCAAAACGAAAGTAAGGCCGCGATCTAATTCACCCGTGAACTATACAGGGAAGGGCGCACAAAGTGAAGACAAAAACCCGGAAGTGGGAGCGATCTAAACGGGAGGTGCGCTACTAGGGAGAGTACACGAAGTGAACACGTAGAACCCGGAAGTGGGGCGCGAGCTAACGGGGCGGTGCACTGATACGCAAAACCTAACGTGATCTAATACACACGAAGGGAGGGCACCGAAACGTGATCCCCAAGACAGACTTACCTCCTAGACTCAGAACTCCGGGGACCGTGAACGTGGCACGGCCGCCGAGGACGGCGCGGCCGTGACAGCTGTGGCATAAAAATTCAGTAGCAACTATAGCTGCCCAATCTGTGATCCATGCCCAATCTGCGTGCAATGTGAAGTAATTTAGAAAAAATGATTGCATGCATCGCAATGCATCGAGATATCGAATCGAATCGCTGACGTGATAATCGCAATCGAATCATGAGACCAGTGAAGATTCACACCTCTAATATTTACTCTAAAGGAGCAAACACGAAATTTCCGAGTAGGAAAATAATGCATTCCTGCCCGGGCACTGCTGGCTCTGTTGTGCTGGCTCCGGGTCCATTGTGTAACTGATGCCACCAACATTAACAGGACTCTTACATTAGAGCCTCTTATTGCGTGTTTTGTTTGGATTTGAGCAATGCGTGCAATTACCAAAATTAGAGAGGAGATAGAGAGGGGGTGACCTAACATATGAAACAGGAAAAGACCGCTGTGTAATCCATTTATTTCAACAAAGTAACTGTATTCTAATTATCACCTATTTAAACGGTAACTGTAACGGAATACAGTTACTCATATTTTGTATTCTAAATACGTAACGCCGGTACATGTATTCCGTTACTCCCCAACACTGTCCGCACAGTACTCAGGGAACCAAAAAGAGAGGTTCAATTCCGAGGAACCGGAAAAAAGTAGTTTCCATTCTGTGGGGGACGCTCCCAGAATTAAGTAAAGACTAGTCTAAGTAGCTAAGGGAGTAGTCACAAGGTAAAATGGGATCTGGCTGTTCAAAGGCTGAGAAAGTGTTGGACTTGACAACTCCTATGTTTAAATTAATGAGTGAAAGATATGGGGAAAAGGTTGTGAATCGGAAATTCAATTCAATTCAATTCAAATTTATTTATATAGCGCTCTTAACAACAGTCATTGTCACAAAGCACTTTACATATAACCGGCCTAAACCCCCCAACAAGCAAGCCTGAGGCGACAGTGGCAAGGAAAAACTTCCTCTAATAGGAAGAAACCTTGAGAGGAACCAAGACTCGGAGGGGGACCCCATCCATTTAATGTACAACAAGCAATAGTTCAAGATGAGTTGTTATTTAAAGAAGCAAAGATACAAAAATAGTCCAAGGGATATTTCGAATCCCGGGTTGTTGCTGGGCCACTTGCAGGACCCTCTCAGCAACATTAAGCTGAAATTAGTTCAGTATTGTGCTGCTAAGTCAGTAGACGTCCATAGGGTCCAATCCCAGTTGGTTTCATTATGATGTCCCCATGGAGTCCTGGTGCGGGTTCAGTGGGTCAGGATCAGCTCGGGAGGGTTGACAAGGTCAAGCGTCAGCTCAGGACATCTCCGGGACTCCTGGTGAGTTCGGTTGATCAGCGTCAGCTTGTTAGGGTCGAGATGGTCAGTGTCAGCTCGGGGCATCTCCAAAGAGTCCCGGTGAGGGTTCAGTCAGCCAAGCGCCATCCCAGGATCAGCTCGGGAACAGCTCGGAAAAAGAAGAAGAGAGAGGAGAAAGTTAAGTGCCCTAACCTAACCTCCGGCAATGCTAGAGTAGCTATGGCGGCCTAGCTAAGAAGGGAGAGCTGGAAGGTAACACAGACATGAGGGCTTCCACGGGTCTCGGCATCACACCAAACCACCGTCTGCAAACTTGAGCGATCAGCAGAGTGGTAGCATGACAGCACCAATCCCCCCTTTCACCTATAATCTCAAATGACCATGAACCCCCAGATCTCGCCTTTAACTAAGAAAAAGGAATTTTAATAACCAAAAGACTGACTAAACAAGTAAGTCTTAAGCCTTGACTTAAAAGCAGAGATTGTTTCTGAGCTCCGAACACTAACGGGTAGTTTATTCCACAATTGTGGTGCTTTATGAGCAAATGCTCTTCCCCCCACCATAACGTTCTTTATTCTAGGTATTACTAAAAGATCTGCGTCTTGCGATCGAAGCGTACGCGCCGGATTGTAGTTGCAAATGAGGTCACTCACATACTGCGGTGCAAGACCATTTAGAGCTTTATAGGTCAAGAGAAGTACTTTATAGTCAACACGAAATTTTACTGGTAGCCAGTGGAGTGAGGATAGAATTGGGGTGATATGATCATATTTTTTAGTTTTAGTGAGGACTCTGGCTGCTGCATTCTGAACTAGCTGGAGTTTATTTAACAACCTATTTGGACAACCGGAGAATAAGACATTACAGTAATCGAGTCTTGAGGTAATAAATGCATGAACTAGTTTCTCTGCATCTTGAAAGGATAGCACATTTCTTAGTTTAGCAATATTACGGAGTTGAAAGAAGGCGGTGCGACTAATGTTAGAAGCATGTACATCAAATGAAAGATTGGAGTCTAAAGTAACACCAAGGTTTTTAGCAACATTACTTGGTACAATGGATAATCCATCAAGACTGACCGTGATGTCAGAAAGCTGACTTCTGGTGGCGTTAGTGCCAGTAAGAAGGACCTCAGTCTTGTCCAGATTTAGCTGGAGGAAGTTGTCCGACATCCACTTTTTTATGTCACATAAGGATTTTTCCATTTTCTGAAATTGCTGTCTGTCTTCTGGTTTAGCCGATATATATAACTGTGTATCGTCTGCAAAACAATGGAAACTAATTCCATGCTTACGAATGACTGAGCCTAAAGGTAGCATGTACAGCGAGAACAGCAAGGAACCTAAAACTGATCCTTGTGGATCTCCATATTTCACCCTGACGTGCTCAGAGGAATCACCATGTACATTCACATACTGATAGCGGTCTGAAAGGTAGGATCTGAACCAAGAGAGGGCCACTCCCCTGATACCAACAACATGTTCAAGTCTATCTAGGAGAATGGCATGATCAACAGTATCAAAAGCAGCACTAAGATCAAACAGCACTAGGAGCGAGGCATAGCCCTGATCAGCAGATAAGAGAAGATCATTCACTACCTTCAGCAGAGCAGTCTCTGTGCTGTGGTTGGCTCTAAACCCAGACTGAAACATTTCATAAATATGGTTTTCCTGCAAGAACGAGGTTAGTTGACTGGCAACAACTTTTTCTATTATTTTGGAGATAAATGGGAGATTAGATATTAGTCTATAGTTTAACATTGCCAGGGGATCCAGGTTGGGCTTCTTCAGCAAAGGTTTAATCACTGCTAATTTAAGAGATTTGGGTAAATAACCAATGCTAATAGAGGAGTTAACTATTGCTAGTAGAGGTTTAATCACTACTGGAATCATCTCTTTGAGTAGCCTTGTTGGAACAGGATCTAACATGCAAGTAGATGAATTTGAGGAAAGGATTAAAGACGTTAGATCTGACTGGTCAACCGGAGTAAATGATTCAAATAAGATGGCTGCAGTATTAGTACTTGCCTTGTCAAGGCCAGCCACTTGTCATGAATGGCGCTGTGTGGCGAGACAAAAAAGGGGGTGGAACGGAACACAGTGAAGGTGAAAACACAGGCTTTATTGTCCAACGCAAAAACGGTGCAAAAATCACAAAAAATCCAGGTAAAAACGAAAACTCTGTGTCGGCGAAACTCAGTCCAAAAAAAAGGAGAAAAAACCAATACAAGGAGGGCTCGTGCCCCCGCTGTGGCAAAACTAGAAGATCCTCTGGCGAAAGTCTCCCGCCGGACCGGGAACAGTGGACTCCGAGGTCCCTCCAAGGGATAAGCAAAGACGGATCCACGAGCGTCCTGAGCGGAGACTAGAACAGCCCAGAGCGAAGCAAAGCCGGGAGCGCCACGTTAGCGGGCAGCATGAGCCTGGAGCAACGTAAGCACAATCATGAAAAACACACAGAGAAAACCAAAACCAAACAGAAGAGTCTTACGTAAATCCAGGGAGCTCCAACAAAACCAAACCACACAACGCCAGGGAAAAACGTATGAGGGAGAAGAACTCAAAGAACGCCTCGGATCGGCTGGGCTAAATAATGGAACGAAACGAGGCAATCAAACAATAAACCAATAAGAAACAGAAAAGCTAATCGTGCACAGCTGAACCGAATCAAAACGAAAGTAAGGCCGCGATCTAATTCACCCATGAACTATACAGGGAAGGGCGCACGAAGTGAAGACAAAAACCCGGAAGTGAGAGCGATCTAAACGGGAGGTGCGCTACTAGGGAGAGTACACGAAGTGAACACGTAGAACCCGGAAGTGGGGCGCGAGCTAACGGGGCGGTGCACTGATACGCAAAACCTAACGTGATCTAATACACATGAAGGGAGGGCACCGAAACGTGATCCCCAAGACAGACTTACCTCCTAGACTCAGAACTCCGGGTACCGTGAACGTGGCACGGCCGCCGAGGACGGCGCGGCCGTGACAGTACCCCCCCCCAGGGCCGCGGCCACCCGGGGGGCGTCCAGAACCACCCCTCTGCAACCTTCGGCGAAGGGGCAGAGTCCTACCGGGAGGACGGCCCCTTGTATGGGGGGCCGGGCGGTCCGGTCGCGAGCGGTGGAAGTCCTCGATCAGCTCCTGACTGAGGACGTCCCGCGCCGGGACCCAGCTCCTCTCCTCGGGACCGTAACCCTCCCAGTTGACGAGGTATTGCAGGCCTCCCCTTCGCCTCCGGGAGTCCAAGAGACCACGGACCCTGTGGGCAGGTGCACCCTCAATCTCCAGGACCTCTGGAGGGGTCTCGACCGCGGCGCCCTCCTGCAGCGGTCCCGCGGTGACTGGCCTGAGGAGAGACACATGGAACACAGGGTGCACACGCATATGGGAAGGTAACTGCAACTTATATGATACTGGGTTTACCTGGGACAACACGAGGAAGGGACCCACATACCGGGGAGACAGTTTAGGACAAGGGAGGTTAAGGGGCAAGTCCCTTGTGGACAGCCACACTCGGTCGCCTGGTTTGAATTGAGGACCCTTTCTCCGCCGGCGATTTGCTTGTTGTTCGAAATGCCGAACCGCTCGCTGTATGGAGGTGTGAGCCCCCTCCCAGACTCGCTCCGCCCTACGGAACCAATTGTCCACCCCGGGTGCCTCGGTTGGTTCCGTGTCCCAGGGACAGAGCGGGGGCTGGCGCCCCAGCACACACTCAAAAGGCGTCAGGCCGGTGGCGGAGTGGAGCAGTGAGTTCTGGGCGTACTCAGCCCACCAGAGGAGGTCTGCCCAGTCATGCTGCCGGCTGTGGCAGTAGGCCCTGAGGAACCTGCTGAGCTCCTGGATGGTTCGCTCTGCCTGACCGTTAGACTGGGGGTGGTACCCAGAGATCAGGCAGACCGTGGTCCCCAGGTGTTTCATGAACACCCTCCACACTCTTGAGATGAACTGGGGACCCCGGTCAGACAGGATCTCCTCAGGGATGCCGTAGAACCGGAACACGAACTGGAACAGTGCCTCTGCCACCTGGAGAGCAGAGAGTAGAGGGGAGAGAACAGAACGGAATGAAGCGGCACCCCTTTGAGAACCTATCCATGACCACCAGTACCACCGTGTTCCCTTTCGACTCTGGCATATCCGTGATGAAGTCCACCGCTATGTGGGACCACGGTCTGCCCGGAATCGGCAGGGGGACTAATTTTCCGGCAGGTAAGGAATGGGAGCTCTTTGTGGTGGCACAAACAGAGCAGGACACGACGGCTGCCCGCACCTCCTTCTTCAAGGAGGGCCACCAATACTTGTGTTGAATAACCTCCTGGGTCCGAGTGACGCCAGGATGTCCAGTGGCTGGTGTGGTGTGAGCCCATTCTATCACCCTCGGCCTGAATCGCCCCGGTACGTAGACCTTCCGAGGAGGACAGCCAGGAGGGCCCAGGGTTGCCTGGGTCTCTCTGGCTATCTCCTCGTCCAGTTCCCACGCAATCGGAGCGACCAGTACCGAGGGTGGGAGGATGGGCCCAGGTTCCTTGGAACCTTCAGGGGAGTCGAATTGGCGGGACAGCGCGTCGGCCCTCACATTGTCCTTATCTGGACGATATGAGATCAAGAAGTTGAACCTAGCAAAGAACAGCGTCCACCTCACCTGGCGAGTGTTCAACCTCTTGGCTTGCCAGATATACTCCAAGTTCTGGTGGTCGGTGAGGACTACAAAGGGATGGCGCGCTCCCTCCAACAGGTGCCGCCACTCCTCGAGGGCCGCCTTGACAGCAAGCAGCTCGCGATTAGCGATGTCATAATTGCGCTCTGCCTCTGTCAGTTTCCTTGAGTAAAAGGCGCATGGGTGTTGCCTACCTGCATGGGCCTGAGATAGGACCGCCCCTAGTCCCACCTCCGAGGCATCGACCTCCACGGTATAGGGTTTTTCTGGATCTGGCAATCTCAGGCAAGGTGCCGAGGTGAACAGGTGCTTTAGGTTACCAAAGGCCTCCCGGGCTTCGGGGGTGAACTGTACTTTTTTGGGTTTGCCCCGAAGGAGGGACGTGAGAGGGGCGGCTACTATACTATATTGATTAATAAAACGCCGGTAATAGTTGGCGAACCCCAGGAACCTCTGTAACTCCTTCACCGTCTTGGGCTCAGGCCACTCAGACACAGCGTGCACCTTGGCCTCTTCCATGGAGATCCCCTGAGCGCTGAGTCGGTAGCCGAGAAAGGAGACCTCAGGTTTGTGGAATTCACACTTCTCGGCTTTTACGTACAACTGGTGCGCGAGCAGGCGACGCAGCACCCTCCGGACCTGTTCCACGTGAGCCGCACGGGTCTTGGAGAAAATCAGAATGTCGTCTATATAGACCACTACGAATTGGTCTAACATGTCCCAGAGGACATCGTTCACAAAGCTCTGAAATACAGAGGGGGTGTTGGCCAACCCGTACGGCATCACGTGATACTGGTAATGCCCGGAGGCGGTGCTGAACGCCGTCTTCCACTCGTCCCCTGCCCGAATCCGCACCAGGTTATACGCACTCCGGAGGTCCAACTTGGTAAAGATGGTAGCCCCCCGGAGCCGCTCGATGGTCGCTGGGATCAATGGCAGTGGGTGGGTAAACTTCACCGTGACCTCATTGAGCCTCATTTCTTAACAAAAAAGAAACTGGCAGAAGCGGGGGACCGCGACCTGCTGATATACCCCTGCCTGTTTTCCCCGGCAGGAGATCTATCGCGCAGTCCCAGGGTGCCCTAGTGGCCGAAAAGACCTCCTGGAGGTCGTGGTATTCGGGGGGCACCTCACTAAGTGTTGCTGGTGTGGGGCTTTCAACTGAGGTGGAGCAAACAGGGTGTGAGAGGCAGGTGTGTGCGCAGGAGGAAGACCAGGAAAGAACTTTGTGATTGAGCCAGTCAAGGTGGGGATTGTGTCTTCTTAACCAAGGTATACCTAAAACTAGTGAGTGCGTGGCGTGCGGTAATACAACAAAAGGGATCTGTTCTGTGTGTGTGGGGCCTATCTGAAGCGTGACGGGTTGAGCCGAGGACGGCGCGGCCGTGACACCACTGTAGTTACTTGAGATTTTAGAATATTCTGTCTAATTGAACAAATTTTTTGGTCAAAAAAGTTCATAAATTCGCCACTAGAAAACAATGCTGGTACAGTTTGAGTAGTGGTCTGGCTATTAGTCAGCTTAGATACCATGTTAAATAGAAACCTAGGATTATTTTTGTTATTTTCAATTAGCAATGATAGGTATTCTGATTTCGCAGCTCTAAGAGCCTTTTTATAGCTTCCCATAGCGTCTTTCCATGCTAGTTCAAAGACCACTAATCTAGTTTGCCGCCACTTACGTTCTAGTTTCCGTGTCCCTTGTTTTAGGCTACGTAGGTGGTCATTATACCAAGGGGATGTTTTGTTTTCTCTGACCTTTTTAATTTTTAACGGAGCAATTTTATCTAAGATGGAACGAAGCGTAGAAGTTAGTCCGTATTACTCTCAAGTTCAGCAAGATTAGACATTTCCACTGTCAGGAATGACAGATCGGGGAGATTATCAATAAAGTTACTAGCTGTATCTGAAGTGATTGTACGCTTGGAGCAGAAGCGAGTTGTAGTATTTGTGTTTTGACTGAAGTGAAAATCAAATGTAATGAGATGGTGGTCAGAAATAATACTCGTCTGAGGCAGTACTGTTACATTATCTACATTAAGACCAAACGATAGGATTAAATCAAGGGTATGACCGCAGTTGTGAGTGGGCCCAGTTACATTTTGAACAATACCCATGGAATCTAGTAAATTAGTAAAAGCTGCTGTCAGAGGATCTTGTTCATTATCTACATGAATATTAAAGTCCCCCACAATTATTGCTCTTTCAGTTGAAATAACCAGGTCTGACAGAAATTCTGAAAATTCAGTTAGGAATTCAGAATAAGGACCTGGTGGACGGTAAATCGTAATGAGAGGGAGCGACAAAGAGTTAGGTTTTGCAGATATGTCTGCAATTCTAAGGAGTAATAATTCGAATGATTTAAATGTAAATTTAGGTCCTGACCTCTGTGTTATTGAAAGAGATCTTTCGTAGATCGTTGCAACAACTCCCCCTTTACCACTGAGTCGGGGTTTATGCTCATAACTATATCCTGGAGGCGTCGCATCATTTAAGGCTAAATACTCTTTGGGTCTTACCCATGTCTCAGTTAAACAGAGCGCGTTTAGGACGTGGTCTGAAATCATTTCACTAATAATAAGTGCCTTAGTAGTTAATGATCTAATATTTAGTAGTCCTACTTTCAGCTTAGTGCTACAGATATTCTGCATTGGCTGTTCTAATTTAATAGAAATTAGATTGGAAAAAGACGCCTTTTGCATTTTACGCGAACTATTTTTGGTTCGGGGCACAGAGACAATGTCAATATGGTGGTACCTAGGTGGCGGTTCAAGGCAACTCGCAGGCGGTCGGTTTAGCCTTTCTGCCTGCGGCCTGGTCTTGGCTCCGGTTTGTCAATGGCCGCCTACACCTGAACCTGCATAAAGGCTAGCTGCTATGTTCATTGAAATACGGGCAGCACCCTCCCACAAGGGGTGGATACCATCCCGGCTCAAAAGACCAGGCTTTCCCTCGAAGGTGGACCAGTTATCTACAAAACCTATGCTATTTTCAGAGCACCACTTTGACAGCCAGCAGTTCAGCGACCAAAGCCTGCTGTAGGTCTCGGAGCTACGTCTAGCTGGGAGGGGGCCAGAGAGAATTACTGCCTGCGACATTGTTCTGGCTAGCTCACACACCTCTTTAAAATTACTTTTGGTTACTTCAGACTGTCTGAGCTTGACGTCGTTGGTGCTGACATGGACGACTATCTTGGAATATCTACATCTATTACTGGCCAGCACCTGAAGATTGGCCCTGATGTCCGGTGCTCTGGCTCCCGGTAAACAATTTACCTCGACTGCTGGTGCTGCTAAGGGTCTAGCTATTTTCACGTGCCGTAGAATAGAATCACCTATCAACAGAGCACTTTCAACAGGCATCTCAACGGGTGTTTCACTGAGCGGGGTAAACCTGTTCGACACGCTGATAGATGGAGAGTGGTGCTCGGGAGTAGCCTTTGCCGAAGCTCGGGCTCTCCGTCTATGTCGCCAAACCGCCACCCATTGGTTCTGCTGCGGGAACCCTAATCTGCTGCGGGAACCCTAATGTTTTTGGGCCTGAACGCTCTAAATCTGAACCTGAAGCCTCCAGACTCCCTGACTGCGAACCTGCAGCTAAAAGGCTATCTGGCGACTGTGCTAACGTCTGGAGGCAAGCCTCTAGTTCTATGATCTTCTCCGTCAGAGCTTCTACCATCTTACACCTTTTACAGATAAAGTTATCACTACTTAACCTATTACTGCTGACGGAGGAGCTAAGGCTAAACATTCTACACTCACTACAGAAAACGACATCACCGTTAGGCATCTAATTTAAAAGAACAGATATCACTTACGTTGTTATTAGTTGAGCAGGATCGCTGAGAAGTTGCCGTCGGTTTTTGCGTCTCAGTCTCGCTGCGGTTGGAGATAAACAATATTTTAGGTTTTAGCCGCTAGTTATATTACTTATATTACGTAAGGAAAAGTATAAAAAGAAAATTAAGGTTAAGATGCTGTGCGTTTTGGGCGGAGGAAGCCCTATACGCTTGGCGGTTCCTCGTGAAAAAAAATTAAATGACACGCCAAGCAGTGTCTAATCAGTCGTTAGTCCTTTTATATAAAAAGTTCGTAGTAAGAAATTGACAGAATATATACAATTTGAGTATAAAAGGGAAAAAAAGGAGTGAAAGACTCTTGCACCAGCAAGAGACGCCGACTTGCACCGGCAAAAGCAGGAAGTGACGTGACGTGACGCAAGAACCGAGAACAGCCTCTCAATCCTGCGTGCCCTGCGATGTGTTGGCACCCATGAAAGTACTAGTAAAGTGGATCGAATATTTTGGGTTTTCTGAAGAAGGGGCTTTCAGTCTAAGACAGTTGGAACAGTTGGCAGGAAAAATAGACAAAGAACGTAGGGACAGGAGAAAGGCTAAGAAAATGACAGTAAGAGCATTGAAGTTAGAGGAAGTAGAGGCTAAAGTGTTATGTGTAAGACATGGCAAGATGGCGGCGCGCACAGACGCAGCAGCTCGGTGCTCTTCATTTCAGTGTTTACTGTGCATGTGCATTTTTGTATAATTACTTGTTTTACCCACAGCCTGTCGAGCCGACAACATTTACGGACGATATGAACTTCTCAAGATCAGAGTGTGCAGGGAGGGGAGTGTTTCATCAGACTTTCTCCACTCCCACGACATTCCGGCAGACATAGTGAGGAGTCCCGGCTCTCCGTGGATTATTATCCCCGCAGCTAGGCGACGGAGGTGGCGGAGAGAGAGAAAACAAAAGCAAGGCTGCAGGGCTGGCGCGTTAGCGAGATTGCGCAGGCAGCCTTTTAAACCACCACCCAGGGTTTTTCTCACAAATGCCATATCTCTCACAAATACAATAGATGAATTGAGGCTACTGGTGGCAACAAACAACATGGTAAAGAACAGTTATGTTCTGTTGATCACAGAATCCTGGCTTCACTCATTGATCCCGGACTCTGCTATCCAGCTAACAGGCTACATTGCACAGTGTTATGACAGGACCAGCAACTCCAGTAAGAGCGCATTTGTGTGTCTATGTGAATAATAACTGGTGTACAAATACAGTGACTGTAGACAGCCACTGCTTCCCGAACTTGGAGTATGTGACTTAGATGTAGACCCATAAATCTCCCTAGAGAGTTCACTGTGGTTTTGATTACAGCTGTTTATATAGCACCAGATGCTAATGCAAATTTGGCTATGGAACTGTTACATAGCAGTCAGATGACCAAGTACCCTGAGGGTTTGTGTATTGTTGCGGTTGACTTTAATCATGTGGATTTAAAACCTGTGCTCCCTAAAATCTATCAGCATGTTAAGTGTGCCACTACTGTAGAGGAGCTAACACATTGGATAAAATCTACTCTAACATCAAACAGGGCTACTCTGATCACACATCATTGTTTTTAATACTGACATACATCCCACTCAGGAAAATTGCCTCTAACAGCACAAGGATAGTTAAAACTTGGCCAGATGGAACTTCTCAGCAGCTGCAGGACTGTTTTAGGAGGACCAACTGGGACATCTTTGAACATACAGACCTTGAAGTGTTTAGTGATAGTGTACTGTACTATATTAAGAACTGTACAGACATTGTCACAGTGGATAAATGCATCCGGGTTTATCCCAGTCAGAAGCCTTGGATGACCAGGGAAGTCCAGAGGCTGCTGAAAGAGAGGAACATTGCCTTCAGGACTGGTGATAAGGCCCTCTATAGCACAGCCCATGCCAGCCTAAAGAGGGGCATATGAGAGGCCAAGTTAGACTACAAAAGGAAGATTGAGGAACACCTGGATAGCAACAACGGCAGGCAAGTGTGGATGGGTATTCAACATCTGACCAACTACAGGACCAGTACTGGAGCTGTAGGAGGTGATTTATCTTTGGCGGAGGAACTGAACCACTATTTTGCCCGGTTTGAAGTAGATCCTCCGGAGTCACCTAGTTCCCATCTAAATACTAACAACAGCCCCATTTTCACAGTGGAGGAGTATGAGGTGAGACGTACGCTGTGGGCTGTCAACCCACGGAAGGCCCCTGGACCTGACGGCATCTCAGGACGTGTGCTAAAAGACTGTGCAGATCAACTGGCTGGGGTCTTTACTAGGATATTCAACCAGTCTCAGTCTATTGTGCCATCCTGCCTGAAATCCTCTGTCATAGTGCCTCTGGCCAAGAAACAGATTATCATCAGTCTTAATGACTACAGACCAGTTGCACTGACCTCTGTGGTAATGAAGTGCTTTGAGAAGCTCATCAGGAACCATATTATGTCATTCATTCCTCCTACGCTTGATCCACACCAGTTTGCCTACAGAGCAAACAGGTCTATGGAGGATGCTGTGGCCATTGTACTCCATGCTGTTCTGTCCTATCTGGAGCAGAAGGGGAGCTATGCACGGCTGCTATTCATAGACTTTAGGTCTGCTTTTAATACCATCTTACCTCAGACTGGTGACCAAATTATCAGATACAGGATTCCCACAATCCACTTGCCTTTGAATTAAGGGTTTCCTGAGCAACCGCACTCAGAGGGTTAGAATGGGCCCTCATTTTTCCACGTCCATCAACCTCAGCACTGGCTCCCCACAGCGCTGTGTGTTGAGCCCCCTACTCTATACCCATGATTGTATTCCTGCCCACAAGAGTAACACCATTGTCAAGTTTGCTGATGATACCACAGTGGTAGGGCTTATCTCTGAGGGGGATGAGGTGGAACAGTTGGAAATATGGTGTAAGAATAACAACTTGCTCCTAAACATAGCTAAGATCAAGGAGCTCATCGTGGACATCAGGAAGAAGGCAGACAGCATCCAGCCACTTACCATCAATGGGGATTGTGTGGAGAGGGTCTCAGACTTCCGCTTCTTGGGAGTCACCATCAGGGAGGACTTGACCTGGGGAACACACACTGCTGAGGTAGTGAAGAAGGCCCAAAAGAGATTCTACTTCCCGAGGGTGCTCAGGAAGAATGACATCCTGGAGAAACTGATGGTGTCTTTTTACCACTGCACAGTAGAGAGTATCCTTGGTCTACTGTCTCAGTGCGTGGTTTTCCTGTTGCACAGTAGCACAGAGGAAAGAACTCCACAAGATCATTAAGGTTGCTCAGCGAATAGTTGGCTGTCCTCTCCATTCACTAGAAGAACTACATAGTTCCTGTTGTCTCAGGAACATCAAGAAAATTCTTCACGACCCATCACATCCAGGACATGCATTTGTTTGGTTCAGAGCCATAAAGACTAAAACAAATACACTGAGAAACAGTTTTTACCCCTCAGTCATTATTATGCTGAATGCTGAAGTGCTCAGTCTGACCTAGTGCATCTTCATGCTTATAATACCATAGCTCCAAGTAAATTGGATAAGGGACAAGTGTAATATAATGTATGTCTGAGTATACATTTTAGTATTTATTTTATTTATTTTATTTGTTTTTTGCATTGGCTAATTGCACCTAAAAATTTTGTTGTACAGTGATACAGTGACAATAAAAAGTATTCCTATTCCTGTTAAAGGCATGGAAGGATGAGACAGACAGACAGACGAGAGCAGAAGAAGAATAGTAAAGAAATAACAAAACTGACAGACTGCAAGCTGCAAACCACAGAAAAGATAGACACAACAAAGACAGATAGGACAGACACACGCACAGCCACTGCACCACCATCATACAACATAGAGGGGACACATTACAATCCTAACCCTGTCTCTTCTCATTTATATCCCGAGCTAATTCCACCCCACCCCGACATCCAGACCAGCCACTTGGTGCTGCCGGGGGTGCTGGCAGCGGAGTGACAGACAAAGAGGTCGAAAAACGAAAGAGTGAAAAACGAAAGAGATCACCCAAAAGACGACGTACACCAGGCAGGACGAAAGAAAAGACCAAGTGAGGATGAAAGAGTTTATGACTATTTCAGCCGGTTGCATGTTACATTTGACCAATTTTCCGGCTGGGAAAAACCAACAAACATAGGAGATGAAGCAGGACTATGGGAATGCCATCTCAGAAACACATTCCTGATGGGCCTGAGACCAGAAGTTAGAAAAGCAGTGGAACTGTCCTGTGTAGGATGGAGAACAGAAAGACTGGCCAGCATCAGAAGACATGCAGAGCATGTGGAGGACCAACAAGTGAAAAAGAAGACAGACAAGAAAGAAAAGTCAGAGGACAATATGAACAACCTGGTTCTGACCATGATGAAGACAATTGGCGAGGAGAACCAGCAAAGACATGGAGCCCCCTGGTGAGGTGGAAACAGGGGTTGAGGCAGGGGCCGAGGACGAGGGTTTCATATCGGTCCACTTCAGGGACAGAACTCTTATGGACCGATGGAGAGATCTGGCTAGGGTGATGGTGGATGTTTTGTTTGTGGCCCACATGACCACTGGCATAGAGAATGCCCAAACTGACAGAGAAGAGGACCCTCAGAACACCAACTACAACAAGAGCAGTATGGATCAAGAAATCAGCAAGCTGATTGATAGGTGGCGGCGGGAGAAGGGCCTCTCACAGCAGAGGCATCAGAGAGGTCGTATAAATGCTTTACTAGCCCATCTAACACACCTATAGCACATTGTATGATGAATTCAGATGCATTTAGAAAATTGCCTAAAATGACTGTAAAGGTAAACAGACAAAAATTGAAATTCATGATAGATTCAGGTGCCACTTATTCTGTTGTGAAATGTAATGCATTGTGCCCCACTCCTGCCACTACTGAACGTACCGTCACCTCCATTGGAGCAGGAGGCACTGCGACCCTGGGACCCTTTTCCGTCACCCTAGCCTGTGAGATAGGGGGAGCCAAATTTAAGCATGCATTTTTAGTGTCTGAAGTGTGTCCCATTAATCTTTTGGGAAGGGATTTAATGTGTAAATTGGGGGTGAGTTTGACCTGTTCCGAGAACGGAATAGAAACCAGTATTGAGACCAATGACGAAATTCACGTTGTAACAACAATGGACGACAGCCAATTGCTGGTCGGTAAGTGGGGGTTTCAAATGATGCAGTGGCTCTTGATCTGACGGACAAAGCAAAAGATAGGCTTCCACATACTCATAGCACTACTGAGTTCATGCCAGCGACAGAATTGCACTGCACAGCTTTTCTCACCACTGACTGGGACGTTTGCCAAGACTGGGTTGATAACGGACATATAGAGGGATTGAGTCTAGCGTGGATGTTTTGGTCACGTGATGTAGCTGGTATTTCTGTTGACTTAACGGAGGAACAGGCAGAGCACTACAGCATAGATAAATCTTTTTCTCACATTTCTTTGGCAAAACCAAGTGGGTGGAAATGGAATGACGTGGGACAGTATGTTTTGGAATGTGTAGAAGCATGTGACTGGGTCGATCTGGATGAGCAAATGCAGTACAGTCAAAGCATGCAAGCTTATGTGTGTAAGCTTGACACCGTCGTAAAAACGAAACGCCGGACGGAATTTGTAGATAATGAAAATGCCATCATTATGGCCAGTCTATTCGATGACCCAGCCCTTGCTGAATTACCAAATGAGTCCAAGTTCAGACACTGCGAATCTCAATATCCGGTGAAAGCCGAGGCAATTGAAGGGATAAGACCAGTTTTTGAAGTGCTAAAAAGTAAGGGAGTCATTGTTGACTGTCCGGACTCGCCGGTGAGAACTCCTTTGTTTCCTGTCAAAAAGATAAGAGACAAAGGACAGCCCACAGAGTGGCGATTTGTACAAGACTTGCGAGCAGTAAATGCGGCCATTCAACCATGTGCACCAACAGTACCAAATCCATACACAATTTTGTCACAGCAGACTGTAAATGGTTTTCTGTGGTCGACCTAGCCAATGCTTTTTCCAGCATACCGGTTGATAAAGTGAGTCAATTCTGGTTTTCTTTAATTTTGACGGCAAGCCTTACACATTTACCAGCCTGTGTCAGGGTTATTGTGAGAGCCCCACAACCTATAATGCTGCACTAAGAGATTCATTAGCCCCATTAGAATTAGAAGAGGGAAGTGCACTTGTACAATATGTGGATGATTTGCTAATTGCTGCACCAACACAGGCACAATGCAGAATCGACACTTTGAAGCTGTTGCAACATTTAGCTGAAAATGGCCACAAAGCATCACTGAGCAAACTGCAGTTTGTCAAACAAGAGGTTATACTTCTGGGACATGTTATCACACCCAAGGGCAAGTCAGTGTCAGAGGAAAGGGTCTCAGCGGTTCTTAACATACCGAAACCGCATACAAAGAAAGAACTGCCATCATTTTTGGGGATGTGTTCCTATTGTCGGAGTTTTATACCTAACTATTCTGAAATTGAAGCACCTTTGAGAGCTTTCATGTCATCAAAAATAGTCCCCACCAAAAGCTTGCCATGGTCTGACGACCAAACCAATGCTTTTGAAATGTTGAAACTGTCACTGTCCCAAGCCCCAACGCTAGGATTACCGGACCCGACTAAACCATTTGTGCAAACTGTGTGTGGAAAAGGACACATGACATCTGTGTTGTTGCAAAAATGTGGAGACAGATTGAGACCAGTTGCCTACTTCTTATCAAAACTAGACCCTGTTGCCGCAGGGCTTCCTCTTTGTCTTAGAAACGTTGCTGCTGCTGAAAAGGCTGTGGTTGCTTTCCATGACCTGGTGGGTTACGCTGATTTAACCTTTCTTGTCCCACATGCTGTGACACTTCTCTTACAGGATCACAACACAAGTCATTTGTCGTCAGTATGGTGGCTCAAGTATAACGGTGTTTTGCTTTATATGCCACATGTTACTGTAAAGCAATGTAAGAACCTTAATCCTGCCAAACTACTGCCTTTACCAGGTCATGGAAAACCACATGATTGTCTGACTGTGGTTGATCAGGTCTGTACTCCGAGGCCGGTTCTAAAGGATGAAGCATTACCTAACTGTGACTCTGTGTTTTTTGTAGATGGGTCGGCTTCACAAGATGTGCAAGGCCAGAACTGTGTGGGGTTTGCTGTGACAACTGAAAGCTCTGTAGTTTGCAGTGGGCGCCTGCCATCACATTATTCTGCTCAAGCAGCAGAACTGACTGAAGCCTGTAAAACAGCTGAAGGGAAGTCTGTAACTATTTACACCAACAGTAGGTACGCGTTTGGTGTTGTACATGATTTTGGAGCAATCTGGCATCATAGAAAATACCTGAAATCCGATGGTTCCCAAATACTAAATGTTGATTTAACTGCAAATCTGTTAGACTCAATTTTGCTCCCGACTGAAGTTGCAGTCTGTAAATGTCAAGCTCATACCAATGGTAAAGGCAATCTCAATAGGCAATCCACGAGCAGATGCTGCCACCAAAACTGCAGCCAGAAGAGACAAGTTGTACACTATGACCAAAGTAGATCTCACGGTCATTCCAGACACTTAAAACGACATACAAAGTTTTGCATCAGCAGAGGACCATCGCCTATGGCAAGCTTCTGGATGTACCTTTTCCGATGGCGCATGGAAAGGGCCCAATGGCCTGCCATGCCTCCCAAGCCATTTCTTTCCCGGTTTTGCTAAATTGACACAAGGTTCATGCGACAAAAGGGGGGATGCTGGACATGATGAAACAATCATGGTTCACTAAAGGGTTTTCAGTGATAGCTGAAAAACATTGCAAGTGCTGTCTAATTTGCTTACAAAATAATGTGGGGAAAGGGATCAGAACAGTTCAAACAGCACATCCACCACCAGATAGTCCTTTTGATCATCTGATGATGGATTTCATAGAGCTAACAATTCAATTCAATTCAAATTTATTTATATAGCGCTCTTAACAACAGTCATTGTCACAAAGCACTTTACATATAACCAGCCTAAACCCCCCAACAAGCAAGCCTGAGGTGACAGTGGCAAGGAAAAACTCCCTCTAGTAGGAAGAAACCTTGAGAGGAACCAAGACTCGGAGGGGGACCCCATCCTCCTCTGGGCGACCGGGCGCACGAACATTTATTGTACAACAAGCAATAGATCAAGATGAGTTGTTAGTTATTTAAAGAAGCAAAGATACAAAAATAGTCCAAGGGATATTTCGAATCCCGGGTTGTTCATAGACTTTAGTTCAGCATTCAACACCATCATCCCCCAAAGACTGTGTGTGAAACTGAGCAAGTTGGGACTGAGCACCTCACTCTGTAATTGAATACTGGATTTCCTGTCAGAGAGACCCCAGTCCATCAGAATCGGCGACAACATTTCCAGCACCATCAGGCTGAGTACCGGAGCTCCTCAGGGCTGCGCTCTTAGCCCACTTTTGTTCACACTCCTGACTCATGACTGCACCGCCCTGCACAACTCAAACCACATCATCAAATTCGCCGATGACACAACCGTGGTGGGGCTCATCAGCAACAACAATGAGTCGGCGTACAGAGATGAGGTTCAGCAGCTGGCTGCCTGGTGCAGTGAGAACAACCTGTCGCTGAATGTGGACAAAACAAAGGAAATGATCGTCGACTTCAGGAGAACTCGCTCCACCCACACACCACTCAGCATCCACGGTTCCACGGTTGAGACTGTAAAAAACACCAAGTTCCTGGGAGTTCACATCTCACGATCTCACCTGGACCACCAACACCACCTCCATCACCAAAAAGGCCCAGCAGCATCTCCACTTCCTGAGACGGCTGAAGCGAGCCAACCTGCCCCCTCCCACCCTCACCGCGTTCTACAGGGGCACCATAGAGAGTGTCCTGACCAGCTGCATCTCTGCCTGGTTCGGTAACAGTGCTGTTGCTGATATCAGGCGGCTTCAAAGGATCTTCAAAGCAGCTGGCAACATCATCGGAGCGTCTCTTCCGCCGCTGCAGGACATCTTCTACAAGCACTGCATCAGAAGGGCCTCCTGCATCGTGCTTGACCCCTCACACCCTTCACACAGACTGTTCACACTCCTTCCATCTGGCAGACGCTTTCGCAGCATCAGGTCTCGATCCTCCAGGATGCGTGATAGCTTCTTCCCACAAGCCATCAGACTCTTGAACTCACTCCCAGCCATCACACTTCCCCCCACACACACACCTGGACTGTGAAGGAACTGATTCTGTTGCACCACTGCACTTTACTTTACACTTTACACACCACCGTCACTTTGATGTACAATAACTACTGTTATGACACTGCACTGCTGCCACTTATTTGCACATTATACATTATACGCTGCTATACAAATGTTTGCACATACACTGAACATTGTACACATAAATAGCTGAATATAGTATCTGTCATATTATAACCTTCTATCTCTTGTGCATCCAATGTGAAATGTCAATTTGCACTTGTTTAAATGTTTGCATATTTGCACGTATACTGAACATTGTACTTAAAAATAGTCCGGATATAGTATCTGTCATATTATAACTCTACCTCCTGCACATTCAGTGTTAATGTCAATTTCAACCTGTTAAGAATACTTCATCCTGACTTCTATATTGCATATTGTCTAGTTTAAAATGTATATTGTTTAATGTATATCTTAGTATTTTTACTTATTTATTGTCTATCCCATGTGCCTAGTTGTGCCTATTCATTCTCTGTTCTGCTGTTCTTTGTTTGTTTGCACTGGAAATAGCCTGGAGCCACATCGTCTCGTCTCTCTATGTATCTGTACAGTATATAGCAGAGATGACAATAAAGTTGACTTTGACTTTGACTTTGACTGGACTTGACTTGTTGCTGGGCCACTTGCAGGACCCTCTCAGCAACATTAAGCTTAAATTAGTTCAGTATTGTGCTGCTAAGTCAGTAGACATCCACAGGGTCCAATCCCAGTTGGTTTCATGATGATGTCCCCATGGAGTCCTGGTGCGGATTCAGTCAGTCAGCATCAGCTCGGGAGGGTTGACAAGGTCAAGCGTCAGCTCAGGATGTCTCCAGGCACTCCTGGTGAGTTCAGTTGATCAGCGTCAGCTTGGTAGGGTCGAGATGGCCAGTGTCAGCTCGGGTTAACTCCATAGAGTCCCGGTGAGGGTTCGGTCAGCCAAGCGCCATCCCAGGATCAGCTCGGGAACAGCTCGGAAAAAGAAGAAGAGAGAAGAGAAAGTTAAGTGCCCTAACCTAACCTCCGGCAATCCTAGAGTAACTATGGCAGCCTAGCTAAGAAGGGAGAGCTGGAAGGTAACACAGACATGAGGGCTTCCAGGGGTCTCAGCATCACACCAAACCACCGTCTGTAAACTTGAGCGATCAGCAAGAGTAGTAGGATGACAGCACCAATCCCCCCTTTCACCTTTAATCTCAAATGACCATGAACCCCCAGATCTCGCCTTTAACTAAGAAAAAGCCTTTGGTTAATAACCAAAAGACTGACTAAACAAGTAAGTCTTAAGCCTTGACTTAAAAGCAGAGATTGTTTCTGAGCTCCGAACACTAACGGGTAGTTTATTCCACAATTGTGGTGCTTTATGAGCAAATGCTCTTCCCCCCACCATAACGTTCTTTATTCTAGGTATTACTAAAAGATCTGCGTCTTGCGATCGAAGCGTACGCGCCGGATTGTAGTTGCAAATGAGGTCACTCACATACTGCGGTGCAAGACCATTTAGAGCTTTATAGGTCAAGAGAAGTACTTTATAGTCAACACGAAATTTTACTGGTAGCCAGTGGAGTGAGGATAGAATTGGGGTGATATGATCATATTTTTTGGTTTTAGTGAGGACTCTGGCTGCTGCATTCTGAACTAGCTGCAGTTTATTTAACAACCTATTTGGACAACCGGAGAATAAGACATTACAGTAATCGAGTCTTGAGGTAATAAATGCATGAACAAGTTTTTCTGCATCTTGAAAGGATAGCACGTTTCTTAGTTTGGCAATATTACGGAGTTGAAAGAAGGCGGTGAGACTAATGTTAGAAGCATGTACATCAAATGAAAGATTGGAGTCTAAAGTAACACCAAGGTTTTTAGCAACAGTACTTGGTACAATGGATAATCCATCAAGACTGACCATGATGTCAGATAGCTGACTTCTGGTGGCATTAGTGCCAGTAAGAAGGAACTCAGTCTTGTCCAGATTTAGCTGGAGGAAGTTGTCCGACATCCACTTCTTTATGTCAAATAAGCATTTTTCCATTTTCTGAAATTGCTGTCTGTCTTCTGGTTTAGCCGATATATATAACTGTGTATCATCTGCAAAACAATGAAAACTAATTCCAAGCTTACGAATGACTGAGCCTAAAGGTAGCATGTAGCATTCATATTGTCCTCTGACTTTTCTTTCTTGTCTTTAGTGCTTCGCTTATTTCAGTCTCTGTCCATGGTCTGTGGATCAAAATCGGCCCATCCGGTCCGGCCACTTCGACCATTGGGCATGTGTAGGTGTGGTCAGCCCTGACTTGGTCTTTCCTTTCGTCCTGCCTGGTGTACATCGTCTTTTGGGTGATCTCTTTCGTTTTCGGCTTTGTCCACTCTTTGTCTGTCTCTCCCCTGTCAGCACCCCCGGCAGCATCAAGTGGTTGGTCTGGATGTCGGGGTGGGGCGGAATCCAGGTCTTCCCTCGTCAGCATTGGCATGGTTAGCTCAGGATATGAACGAGAAGAGACAGGGTTAGGATTGTAATGTGTTATCTCTATGTTGTATGATGGTGGAGCAGTGGCTGTGCATGTGTCTGTCCTATCTGTCTGTCTTTTCTGTGGTTTGCGGCTTGCAGTCAGGGTCTGTCAGTTTTGTCATTTCTTTAGTATTCTTCTTCTGCTCTCGTCTGTCTGCCTCATCCTTCCATGCCTTTAACACTTTATCCTCTACTTCCTCTAACTCCAATGCTCTTACTGTCACTGTCTTAGCCTTTCTCCTGTTCCTACGTTCTTTGTCTATTTTCCCTGCCAACTGTTCCAACTTTATTAGACTGAAAGTCCCTTCCTCGGGTAACCCAAAACATTCGATCCACTTTACCAGTACTATCTGATTCACAGCCTTTTCCCCATATCTTTCACTCATTAATTTAAACTTAGGAGTTGTCAAGTCCAACACCCTCTCAGCCTCTGAACAGCCCGATCCCATTTTACCCGGTAACTATTCCCTTAGCCACCCTGTGACTATTCCCTTAGCCACTTAGACTAGTCTTTACTTAATTCTGGGAGAGTCCCCCACAGAATGTCAACTATTTTTTTTCCAGTTCCTCGGAATTGAACCCCTCTTTTGGTTCCCTCAGCACCATGTGGAATCACTCTCCCATCCCCGTAGGTTCTCTGCCCACGGACTCTTGGCAATCGGCCCCTGCTCAAAGGCTGAAAAAGTGTTTTACTTTCTTGTTTGTTTGTTTGTGTTTGTTTTTCTCTTTTTTCTTTTTTTTTAAATTATTTTAACTGTTCGAGAGGAATTCTTGCTGACCTTGGTAACCCCAAACAGGTTTCTTTGTTGTGGATTCCAGCGGTGGCGACCCTCAACCAATCTCCGTCCACCAAGTCCCCTTCTCATAGTTTTGAGGCTCTGGGATCAGGTAGAATTTCTCCTGAGGTGGCCAACCCTTGGTGGTCCGGTTCTCAGCCGGTCATCCACTCAAGGAATCTTGTTTGTGATGCCAAGTTATGTCGTGGATTTTTCCACCGAGCAAATAAAACCAAAGTGCATGCAAAACAACACATATCATTCATGGCTTACGCACATACAATTCACTGTCTTATCAAGTCAGCTAGACAAGGTCTTGAAGAAGTCTCCCTGACCAGGACTCACTCTATTTACAGTTAGGATCTTTAAGAATAATTAGTAATAAAAATTTCCATCACACCTGGGAGTTCACATCTCAGACGACCTCACCTGGACCACCAACACCACCTCCATCACCAAAAAGGCCCAGCAGCGTCTCCACTTCCTGAGACGGCTGAAGCGAGCCAACCTCCCTCCTCCCACCCTCACCTTGTTCTACAGGGGCACCATAGAGAGCATCCTGACCAGTTGCATCTCCGTCTGGTTTGGTAACAGCACTGTTGCCGATATCAGGCGGCTACCACGGACTGTCATAGCAGCTGGCAACATCATCAGAGTGTCTCTCCCGTTGCTGCAGGACATCTTTCACAAACGTTGCATCAGGAGGGCCTCCTGCATTGTGCTCGACCCCTCACATCCTTCATATGGACTCTTTACCCTCCTCCCATCCGGCAGACACTACCGCAGCATCAGGACTCGTTCCACCAGAATGCGTGATAGCTTTTTCCCACAAGCCATCAGACTCTTGAACACACTACCTGCGCTCACACTCCCCCCCACACACACCCAGACTGTGAACTAACTCTGTTGCACCTCTGCACTTTACACCTCACCGTTGCTGTGATGCGCATGCTGCTATATGGACTATATCTTTCATGTTGCACTGTAACTCTCTCTGAAAAGATGTCTAAGAATAAGAAAAATGTCTATATTTACAAACTGTACAGTATTACTATTGCTACAACATTGCCATAATATTACAAAAAATTTTTTGCACTGCCTCTACTATTTGCACAACCGGTAAACATGTATATATCACTGGTCACTTTTCAACTAACTATATCTGTCACGTTTCCCTCTCACCAGACAGTGCGGACGCAAATGCAGGAGTTAACATCGACGTGAGTTTATTTAAAAACAGGACATCACCACAGATACACAGGGCTCACACAAAAGGAGGGACGAGTGCGAGGGTCATGTGTGAGGGAGAACTGGCAACAACAAACTAACCAAACCAGACTTAAATACACAGACAGGAACCACGGACTAACTAAACACAGGTGACACTAATTACAACTAACAAAACGTAAGGGCAAGACAAGACAGAACGAAACAAACCCAAAACAAACAAAACACAGCGCCCCCTACTGTCTGCACCACTAAGGTGCCGACTAGCTCCTGACAATATCTGCATAAATTATTGAAAAGTATTGCACAGAATGCTTCTCCAATGCTGCTATAATATCTGTGCAAACTTAAATTTTAGTCAGACTTTTTAAGAATACATTTCTATTAATAGACTGGATATTGAAATCTTTCATATTAAAAACTGTAAGTCAATTTTCCACGTTTAGCCTAAAGTGTATATGTTGTGCCCTATTTATTTATATATTGTTTATTCCATGTCCCTTATCTGTTCTTTGTTCTTTATTTCTTGTTGCACTGTGTAAACTGGAGCCACTCTGTATATCTGTACAATATATAGAAGAGATGACAAAGTTTACTTTGACTTTGATTGTGACTCTTGAGTAGCCTAAACAATCTGGTGTGTCTAGCATCCAGCAAAAGGGGGTTACATTTGATACTGTTTATGGGTCTACTGAGAGTGGGGCAGACCTTATGGCCTCGTTTCGCCATACTTTTCAAGAAGATGGTGAGAAACTTTCTGCTTTCTTGTACCGCTTGGACAAGCTTCTTCACTGTGCTCTGTTGAGAGGAGGGATTGATGCAGCCGGCTTAAATTGCACGTGCCAAGAGCAGCTGTTCAAAGGTGCTCTCACCCATGACATTGTGGCTTTGCGTACGCATATGATGCACAATTTGCAAGATCCCCCTTCCTTTTCACAATTAATGTGAGAGGTGAGAGAGTAAGAGCATTGGGTAAGTGCAAGAGAGGGTGCTAAGATTTCTGTGGCCACTGCTGTGGTTCCCTGAGTTCCGGTGGCTGCTGCTGTTCCTTTTGCACATGCACCGGTGACTCCAGAGACATCTGAAGTGGACAGTTTGATGAAGGAGGTTAAGGAGCTGACATTTTTAGTGAATAGACTCTTGGCTACTGCTACTGTGACTTCTGCTGCCACCCCAGTCTCACAGTGTGGGGGGGGGGACAGAGCCCTGAAACCTCTACCCCTGCGGTTTCTACGAGGGCTGTTTCTTCGAGCTTGCAGAAGTCTACCACATCCTCTCCTATGCCTGTCATTTTCTGCTATAAGTGTGGGGAAGATGGCCACACTAAGTGAGAATGCACAAGTACTGAGAACCTGAGATTGGTAAACCAGAAGCTGGTTAAAAGGGCCAAGCAGCAGGGAAACTCTCAGGGAGCCCAGTGAGGGAATGGCACCGGGGCTCCATCACGCAAAACCCGTTCAGCCCCTTGCTCACCTCCAAATAATGTCACCCAGTCAAACCTGCCATCAGGCTTAGTGGGGCCCTCTGCTGATGTGACCATCCAGATAGAGGGGATTTATGCTAAAGCTCTGCTTGATAGTGGGTCTCAGGTTACTATTTTGTACTGCAGTTTTTATGCCTACTTGAAACATTTGCCACTGCAGCCAGTGGAAAATTTGGAAATATGGGGTTTGAGCTCTCACAAATTCCCATATGATGGATATTTGCCCCTTAGGCTGGAGTTCACTGAAGTTGTCACCAGTGTGCCTCAGGTGACACATGCTCTAGCTCTTGTCTGCCCTGACCCTCAGACAAAGGAGGGGGCAGCTATTCTGGTTGGCACAAACGCTCACTTGGTGAGGAAGCTGTTCCATTCTTGTCAGGACCAGGCAGGAGATGATTTTCTGAACACTCTGAAAATCCACCCCATATTGCGAGAGGCTTTTCAGTCTATTAAACAGGCCTGTGATCCACAGGAAGATCTGGACAAGCATGGTACGGTGTGGTACACTAGGCCTAAGCCAGTTGTTTAAAACCTGGGCAGGAGTTGCAGCTTTCGGGCCTGCCTAAGTTTCCTGGTGAGCTGAATGGCTCTTTGGCCCTTCTAGACAAGCTTGTTAGTGCTGATGGTGTGCCTGTTCCTGAGCTTGAGGTTTGACCGGAAGTGCATCCTGTCTCTGTGGTGTCTAGCTGACATATAGCTGTCACTGTGAGGAATGTTTCTGCTAGGGATGTTCTTGTAAAGAGAGGTATCCCTCTGGCTCACATTTTTCCCAGTAGACCTAGTGCCAGTGCCACAGATTCCACCCACCACTTTTGAGGAGACCCACTCACTTACCCCATCTTTGTTTGACTTTGGCACTTCTCCAATGACAGAGGTGGCGAAGCAGCCCCTCTGCAAGGAAATGCTACAAAGGAAGGAAGTGTTTTCTTGTAGTGAGTGGGACGTAGGTTGTTCGAAGACTCAGCATGAGATTAGGCTAACTGACACACACCCTTTTTGGGAGAGATCTCGCTGTTTAGCTCCTGCTGATCTGGAAGATGTGCAGCAACACCTGCTGGAACTCCAGAAAAATGGTGTCATTTTGGAGTCTAGGAGTCCCTATGCTTCATCCATTGTGGTAGTGCGTAAGAAGTCTGGTAAAGTCAGGATGTGTGTTGATTATTGCACGCTTAACCAGCAGACTATCCCCGACCAATACACTGTTCCCAGAATTTAGGACGCCCTTCATTGCCTCTCTGGTAGTAAGTGGTTCTCGGTTTTAGACTTGAGAAGTGGCTACTATCAGATTCCCATGAGTGAGGCTGATAAAGACAAAAATGCGTTCATCTGTCCATTAGGATTTTATCAATTTGAGCGGATGCCTCAGGGGATCTGTGGTGCCCCAGCCACATTCCAGAGGGTCATGGAGCAGACTGTTGGGGACATGAAATTCCTGGAGGTTCTAGTGTACCTAGATGACTTGATTGTCTTTGGCCACACTTTAGAGGAACATGAGGAATGGCTCCTTAAGGTCCTGGACAGATTGAGAGATGAGGGTCTCAAGATCTCACTAGATAAGTGTCAGTTTGGCAGGACATCTGTGAACTATGTTGGGCACATAGTTTCACAGGACGGCATATCCACCAACCCATCTAAAATTGAGGCTGTTGTGTCTTGGCCTTGTCCCCAGTCTGTAACCGAGCTGCGGTCATTACTGGGTTTTTGTGGCTATTACCGCCGCTTTGTGAAAGGGTTCTCTTCATTGTGCTGACCATTGAATGAGTTGCTACAAGGCAGCTCCTTGCATGTCAAGAAACAGACAAGTGCTCAGGCTGCAGACACAAAGCATTCTTTTCAGTCATCAGAGCCGTTGGGTCCAAGATGGAGTGAACATTGTGAGTCTGCTTTTCAGGAGCTTAAGCAGAGGTTAACTCAGGCTCCAGTGCTAGCTTTTGCAGATCCCCAAAAGCTGTACATCTTGCATGTGGATGCAAGTCTGGATTGTCTAGGTGGTGTCCTGTATCAAGAGCATGCTGAAGGGTTGTGCCCTGTGACATTCATCAGTCACAGTCTTTCCCCTTCAGAGAGGAATTATCCAGCTCACAAACTGGAGTTCCTAGCTTTAAAGTGGGCTATTGCGGACCGTCTGCATGACTACCTTTATGGGGCCACCTTTGAAGTCCGAACAGACAATAACCCCCTGTATTATATAACTAAGTCTGCAAAGCTGGATGCTACTGGGCGTCGATGGCTATCAGCTTTGTCCACCTACAATTTCAGTCTGAAGTATAGGCCTGGGTGACGGAACCTGGACGCTGATGTGCTGTTGAGGCGCCCTCACATCGGTTTGTCCCCTGAGGAAGAGTGGCAAGAGATTCCAGCCCCAGGGGTCAGAGCCATTTATCAGGTTGTGACCACACAGAGAGCAAGTTGGCCCTCTTCTCCATGTGTTGTGGAGCAAATTGGTAGCCATGAGTCGGCTGTTCCTAAGGCGTACAGTAATTTCGCTGCAGTTGTGGCTGATCACCTACCTAATTTTAGCTCCAATGAGCTTCAGGAGGCCCAGAAGAGTGATCCTTTCATAGGAGAGGTCTGGCAGGCCATTACTCTAAGGAAGCCAGCTGGTAGCGTCCAGACTTGGCATCCAGACATGAAGGTCCTGAAAAAGGAGTGGGCAAGGCTCTCCATTGAAAAAGGGTTGTTGTACAGGACAGCTAGGAAGGGTGACCACCGGGTAAGGCAACTGGTCCTCCCTAAACAGTTCCACAGCCTTGTGTTAAGACTGCTGCATGATGACATCGGTCATTTAGGGTTCGAAGTCATACAGTTTGGTTCATGATAGGTTTTATTGGCGTCGCATGAAGGTTCATGTTGAGAAACACTGCAAGACTTGTGAGCGCTGCATCAAGCAAAAAACACTGCCTCAGCGAGCTGCTCCTCTGTTACATATCCAGAGTTCTGGGCCAATGGATCTGGTATGCATCAATTTTCTTTCGATTGAGCCAGACTCTTGAAATGTCAGTAATGTGTTGGTCGTCGTTATGCACAGGCCTGTCCCACTAAGGACCAGAATGCGGTCACAGTGGCAAAGACTTTGTGGGAGAAATACTTCATTCATTATGGTCTGCCCATCCGCATTCACTCTGACCAGGGTAGGGACTTTGAGAGTCGGTTGGTGACTGAGATGCTGACCTTTTTGGGGGTTAAGAAGTCAAGAACATACCCTTATCACCCTCAGGGTGACCCATAACCTGAGAGGCTCAACAGGACTTTGTTGGACATGTTGGGCACTCTTGAGTCCAATGAGAAGTCTAAATGGTGTCAGTACATAGCGCATTTCGTTCATGCTTACAACTGCACTCCTAATGAGGCTACTGGATACTCACCCTATTTTCTCATGCTTGGTTGGGAGGCTCGGCCCCCTGCAGATGTCTGCTTTGGCATTTCTGCAGAAAACTCATTGCCGTCATCTCACCTGAAGCATGTGGAAAGTATGAAGCAAGAGTTACAGGTTGCATATCAGTTAGCTCAAGCCTCGGCTGACAAGCTTAACCAGAGTAATAAGGTGCAGTATGATGAGAAGGTCCAGTATCACAGTCTTCGTCCAGGTGATTGGGTGTTGATTCGGAACCTTGGCTTGAATGGGAAGCAAAAGCTGCATCTCCCCTGCGTCTCAATGACACCAAGGAGCCCTAAGCTAGTGCCTAAACCTAGCAATGTGGTGAGTGCTTCCCCGGATGGCTGGCTTCCTGTTGCATGTAGTACACCTGAGGTTGTAGAGAACTTAGCAGCTGTAAACCAGGAGGGTAGCTGTCCTGATGCCTCCTCTACCATTCCTGTAGTCCTGTTGGACTCATTACCACCTCTGCTGCGTACACTGTCAGAAAAAATGTGCAAAATTTGTACCTTCAGGGGTACAATGGCTTGTCACTGGGGCAGTACCCTCAAGGGTACACCTGTTGTACCCTTTCACATGGGTACATATCTGTACCCTTGCAGTATGTACCTTTCAAAGGCAAATATGTACCTCCTGCTGACTAAATTGTACCTTATAGTGCTATGGTACCATAGTGTACCTTTACAAAAGGTGCAAATGTGTCCTTTTTAGGGTACTGCCCCAGTGACAAGCCTTTTGTACCTTGTGATGGCAAATCTGTACTCCATACAACACATTAAAAAGGCCAGAATGCTATTCATGACATTTATTGAACATTCAAAACTATTACATTCTCACATTTTTCACAGGATGAATGTTTTAAGCTCCATCACAATGTGTCAGAAGGATGCATAGTGAACAATTTTTATACTCTTTTTAACCATGTAAAACCTTTTAGAAAAACTGTAAACAGCAAAAATATGTCCAAAATATCCAAAATCTGTATTTCCATTTCATTAACTTTTTTTAAACCTGTATTAAAACATGTAACATTAAGAATAGTAATTTCACTTTTTTCACAGCACTAGACCTCATGTTAAGTAAATTTTTCTACTACATTCTAAATTTTCTAAAACCAGTTTTGAACATCAAGAATCACAAAGCAATCTTTTGTACACATTACACATTAATTGTAACTTCATACTCTCTGTGAAGCCACACTCTATTGTTTCCCCATCCACCTCATTTCCTAAAAGAAAAAAAAAGAATGATCAGTGTCAGCTTGAGGTTAACAGCAACAATAAAATCAAATGTCTTTTTCAATGAACATTTAATCCACAATAAATGAAAAATACACAATAACTCTGTACGTAATACACCAGGGGTCCTCAACTCTGACCCACAAGATCCATTTTCCTGCAAAAAGTTCAGCTCCAGTCCTAATCAGACACACCTGAACAAGTTAATTAAGGTCTTTAGGATCACTAGAAAGTTACAGGCAGGTGAGCTTCATCAAGGTTGGAGCTAAACTCTGCAGGAAAATGCATCTCGCCATCCAGAGTTGAGAACCTCTGGCATAACGTTACACTCTCAGAAAAAGGTACAAAACTGTCACTTGGGTAGTACCCTAAGGTACAAAAGCTAAAAGGTACCAATATGTACACTTAACGTACTAACAGAGAAATGCATTTTTTTCTGAGAGTGACTGATTAGAAGCAAAATTATTTAAATTAGCAGCTCAAAGAACTTATTTCACGAGTTTACCAGTTTTGATAAATAACGGTAATGTTAAACACATTTCACTTGTTGTCCTTGGAAGGGCTCAATGCCGACGTAACGTTACTCCTCGATGTGACAGGACAAACGATTCTTATGTTTAGAACGTATACCAAATACCAAACCTCCCTGAAATGAGTTTTTGCAGGTTGGGATGCCTGGTAATGTTAACGTTAGAGTAGTAAGAAAATTCTGGGAAACTGAATATTAGATCTGCCAATTCACAGAAAACAGGATGATTTTGAACTGTTTCAGCGTCTTGAGCATTGTCTCGCGGTAGAGTATAAGTTATGCGAAAACGTACATCTTAGTTTCTGTCTACATAATAAAAACAATTGTAATAATAACAATAAGCTTAAATGTAATAATGCGTTGGTTTCGTCAGGTCAGTGTTTTCGAAGAAAGTTTTCCCTCACGCGTCAGGTAACGTTACAGACGCTAGCTACAGACGCAATGTCAAGTGAATCAACGGATTTTCACAGTACTCAAAACAAAACTTGCCTCTGAATTTCTTTGCTTCGTCTTCAGTGACGTTTATTCCAGCTTCTTTCTGTTTTTGAAGAACATCCTCCGTCGACAGCGTCAGCAGTGAGTCAGCCATGATGTTGAATAACCGTCGCGCACAATCTCAACTTCTTCGCGCGCATAAAATACAGCGCGCGGGGTACAATCCCATTGGACGACAAGAATTTAAAGAAGAGTGGCTGCGAAAATGCGTACTTGAACTTTGAGGCAAAGTAGTTCACCGTGTAATGTTAAATAAACGTTAAATACATTGTGATTTTGCTAAGAAAGATTAGTACATGTATTTCTTTAACTCTAAATTAAAAGCAAAACTTAAAACCGCTCTTATATCAGTTTAAAATTACAATTAAAAATACAGCCTCCTTTAATGCATGTGCTTTATGTTTAAAAGTTATTATCTTGATGATCTGCATAATCAAAATGTCATGTGCTTGTGTACTGTTCAGTACTACTCAGTGAAGATGTGGGCTCTTAAATATATTTGGTTATTTTATGCATCTCTTCCAAATAACCAACAACTCATGAGAATGATTATCTTCTCTGTTTAATCTATTTGGGGTGACTGTTTCATACACTTTGGCCTACTCCTTTTGTCACACAAGTGATTGTACCTTTGTTTGGGGATTAAATGGTCCAATAATGGACCCTCTGACAGTTGGAAACATATTTGTACCCTTTTCACCCCTAAATGGTACATATGAGTACCCTAAGGTGCGACTATGACCCATTGAGGGTACAACTTCACAATTTGTACCTTAAGTGTCACAAACGGACCCCAACCGTATCCTTTTTTCTGACAGTGTAGGTCACAAAGGGAAAGGAGGCCTATTGATCGTATCACTTATAGCAAGTCAGGAGAGCAGAACAGGGCTCTGTAGGTGTTCACCTGGTCACAGCGCTGCCTTCCATTGCTAGTTATAATCGCTCCCATGCTTGGTGGTGTAGCCCGCAGGCACTTTGCAACACTTGCACTTACAGGCCATTTCTTATGCCATGTATGACTGCCATTACACCCATAGCTAGTTTTTGAGTGCTGAGTGTACATGTATATATACGTATATATATATATATATATAGTATATAGTATATATATATATATGCGTGTGTGTGTGTGTGTGTATATATAGTAAAGTTGGGACGGTATGGAAAACGCAAATAAAAAAAGAAAGTAAGTAAGTAAGAAAGTCAAAATTTACTTTTACTTGTATTTCATTGCAGACAATATGAACACAAAATATTTCATGTTTTGTCTGGTCAATTTCATTTCATTTGTAAATATACATCCTTTCCTGTCATTCAGACCTGCAACACATTCCAAAAAAGGTTGGGACAGGAGCAATTTAGGGCTAGTAATAAGGTAAATTGGTTAAATAATGATGTGATTTGAAACAGGTGATGTCAACAGGTGATTGTAATTATGATTTGGTACAAAAGCAGCATCCAAGAAAGGTCTAGTCCTTTAGGAGCAAAGATGGGCTGAGGATCGCCAGTTTGCCAACAAATACGTGAGAAAATTATTGAAATGTTTAAAGACAATGTTCCTCAAAGAAAGATAGGAAGAGATTTGGATATTTCACCTTCAACAGTGCATAACATAATTAAAAGATTCAAGGAATCTGAAGGAATGTCAGTGCATAAAAGACAAAGGCGCAAGCCTAAGCTGAACATCCGTGATCTCCGATCCCTCAGGCGGCACTGCATCAAGAATCATCATTCATCTATAAGCGATATCACCACATGGGCTCAGGACTACTTTGGCAAACCTTTGTCAGGTACCACAATACATAGTTACATCCACAAATGACAGTTAAAACTGTACTGTACCAAAAGGAAGTCCCATGTTAACAGTGTCCAGAAGCGCTGTCGACTTCTCTGGGCTCGGAGGCATCTGGGATGGACCATCACACAGTGGAAACGTGTACTGTGGTCAGATGAATCAGTATTTCAGGTATTTTTGGGGAGAAATGGACACATAACCTAGAACAAATCAGATGGTTCCAGAAGTTCTAAAGAGCACCCAATTAAACAAATGAAACAAAAACACTTAATAATGCAATAGTACATATTTGTGTGTGGCAAAATTATATGGAAAAAGTATGTGGTTCTCTACTTTTAGGATGATGTTTCAGCTCATATTTATACAGAAATATTAAAAGTTCTAAGAGGTTTAGAAACTTTCAAACACCACTATATGACTTTATATGGGATCTGCACCATTTGCACTGTACCTGTAATGACCCCTGCCCTTCCCTGTCAGCCTATTGGACTCAAAAAACTACATCTTTGGGTGTAATGCAAGCTACTGTAAATATACTTACTTCATGGGGATCAGCAGCACTGTCTCTGTTCCGTAGCCATAGCTGGTAGGGTGACTGGCTGTTTTCACTTCTCAGATAATGGAAGTTCCACGCTTCTTGGAACCTGCTGAGATGAGTCTGAAGCAATGGTAAGAAAACCCAGTGCAGAGCATACACATGGATTTCATTGTCTGGGGCCAACATACCCGATGCTTCCACTTTATGGAAGAGAATATAGAAAAGGTCAAGGACTTGTATACACGTCTCGCCACAGATTGGTACAGTCTCGCCACAATTCTACAAAAAAAAATATCACAAAGCACACTTCTTAAGAACATTTACTAACTTTATGGTTTATGTATTGCATTGTGTTTTCAAGTTAAATCTGTGTATTATTTAGTGATGACAATTGCCCAAAAGGGATAAAGTGAGTTGATATGTATACAAATTAATTGGACAGTTAGCTTACCTCTGGTTATGAACGCTCCTCCCAGTTTTATGAGAATTACGGTTTTCTCCCTGTTGCACCATGAAATGTGCCACCTCAATGTTTTCACCTCCCTTATCAGATCTCACACGAGATGGCAGACGCCACTGCCAGACGGCATCAAGGAAGGCATGGAGAACCGTATCAGCATGGTTGTTGGTGGCAGCAGTCAAGCACACCACAAGGCGGCTGAAGCCATCAATTCCACCATGGATAACAAATCTCCAGGTTGTTTGAAGGAAAAGAATTAAGTAAACAGAACATTAAAGATTAATTTGCTCAACAGAAACATTATTTGACGCACCAGATTAATTTGTGATTTCCATCTATATGCCACATGCAGTTTGGTGCAGGAACACTATAATGTCTCAGATACAGTGTGTGGTTGGCCAGGGCTCTAAGTTCCCTCTGGATCCACTCTTCAGAGTGATTCTTGTACTCTAAAAACTTGACATAGTGAAGGTAGAGAAATCAAATGTCAAAACGACAATTAACCACCAAAAATCAAATACAACAGTGCAAGTCCTGATACTTTGTCAAGTAACCAGGGGGAAAATATACTTTGTAACAGATAACCTCTTGATTGTGGATGCTCTCTGTGGATCTCCAGCACCAAAGTGTCCAGCTGTGCATCTGTCATATCTGAGTACATGGCTGATATACTTTTAACAATAGAAAACATAGTAAATGTTAGGTAAATGGCTTTCCAAAAATGTATTATTATTTGTTTTGGTGAAATATAAATAACCACCATTATTCTAGAGCTAGCCCAAGAAGCTAAGCAAAGACAAGCTCAATAAAGAAACTCAATTTAAGGGCAGGTTTAAGGCATGTCAAAGTCAAAGTAAACTTTACTGTCATCTCTTCTATATATTGTACAGATATACAGAGAGACGAGAAAATGTGGCTCCAGTTTACACAGTGGCTCCAGTTTACACAGTGCAACAAGAAATAGAGAACAAAGAAAAGATAAGGCACATGGAATAAACAATATATAAAATATAACTGCAAACAGTGATTACGGGGGCCATGCAGTTTGCAGCTTTATCAGTTTTTGAAAAATGACACGTTTCATCCTTTTATCTAGGGTGCTACGGTTCAAAACTTATTAGGCAAAATGCAAATAGTTTATTATACCGCCACCAAATGGCAGAGTGGCACAATTTTTTGTGCCTGAGTACTGGGTGGGGTCCCGGACCTACCTGCCAAATTTCAAAGCTGTAGCCCACCCAGAGCCGATTTCTATGACACTCGGTGTGTGGTGTTGCAGTCCTATGTCAAGCCGACCACATTTATTTGCATATTACAGAAAAACGAAGACCTAAATGAAAAATGTGCTCGATAATAATTAAAGAAGAGTGTCTTGGGATTCAAATGATACCAGTTGCATGCAGATTGGACAAAAATCCAGGGACTAGTTCGAAAAAGATGGGTTTTCATTTTATGCAAATTAGCAAAAAATCAAATATAGATACGCGGGTCTAAAAAATTAATCTTAACCCAAGGAATAAGATCATATAAGATTTTTGAGAATCAGAACTAGGGTTCAAAAATTATTAGGAAAAATGCAATTTTTTTTTTAAAAACGCAAAATAGCTTATTTTGGTGCAATTTTTTTTTGCCTGAGTAGTGGGTGGGGTACCGGACCTACCTCCCAAATTTCAAAGCTGTAGGTCTTACAGTTTTTTCTCCACAATGCGTTTTAGTGCAGAAAAAAAAAAATCAGCACAATTCCAATAGGGTACCACGCAGTGTTCCACTACATGGCCCCCTAATAAACAGGGCACAAAATATACATTTTAGGCTAAAAGTGGAAATTGACTGACAGTTTTCAATATGAAAGATTACGATATCCAGTCTATTAATATTAGTGTATTCTTAAAAAGTCTGACTGAAATTTAAGTTTGTACAGATATTATAGCAGCATTGGAGAACCATTCTGTGCAATACTTTTCAATAATTTGTGCCGATATAGTTAGTTAAAAAGTGACCAGTGAAATATACATGTTTAACGGTTGTGCAAATAGTTGAGGCAGTGCAAAAATTGTGCAATATTATGGCAATGTTGTAGCAATAGTAATACTGTACAGTTGTAAATATAGACATTTTTCTTATTTTTACACATATTTTCAGAGAGAGTTACAGTGTAACATGGGAGAGATAGTCTATATAGCAGCATGCGCATCACAGCAATGGTGAGGTATAAAGTGCAGAGGTGCAACAGAGTTAGTTTACAGTCCGGGTGTGTGTGGTGGGGGAGTGTGAACGCAGGTAGTGTGTTCAAGAGTCTGATGGCTTGTGGGAAAAAGCTATCACGCATTCTTGTGGAACGAGTCCTGATGCTGCGGTAGCGCCTGCCGGATGGGAGGAGTGTAAAGCGTCCATGCGAGGGGTCGAGCACGATGCAGGAGGCCCTCTTGATGCAGCGTTTGTGAAAGATGTCCTGCAGAGACGGGAGAGACACTCTGATAATGTTGCCGGCTGCTTTGACAGTCCGCTGTAGCCGCCTGATATCGGCAACAGTGCTGTTACCAAACCAGACAGAGATGCAACTGGTCAGGACGCTCTCTATGGTGCCCCGTAGAACACGGTGAGGGTGGGAGGAGGGAGGTTGATGATGTGGTTTGAGCTGTGCAGGGCAGTGCAGTCATGGGTCAGGAGTGTGAACAGGAGTGGACTGAGAACGCAGTCCTGAGGAGCTCCTGTCAGTAGTATAGTGGTTAAAAAAAAGTGTGGGTAAACTTTAGGCTACCTGGACAAACCTTTACACAGAGTCAAATGTGGATAAACTGCCTAACATCTATGCAGCACTGCAATACCCTTGAAACTAAATAATACTAATAATAATACTAAGTGGTCGTCCTCGTAGTAGTAGTAGTAATAATATTATTTGATTTATTCTACCTGCCCGTCATGCTCTTTTTTCAGCATAGAGAGAATGACTGCGGTAAAGATAACTTGCAGTTTGCAATTCAGCACTCTTTTGAGTGTGTCTCTGCAGTTCAATGTGGTAGATGGTTAAACACAGTGGCATGTTGTCTTTTGTGATGTGTGAATTCGGATGACGTCATTCCCCACCCCTAAATGTGCTGGTATTAAAATTTGTAAACTCAATAATAATAAAAACTTATATAAACTTATATAAACCATATAAACAGGATCAGCCAGGCTCAAATTCATCAGTCTGATTTGTGAATTTTTTCACAAATCTAAAATGGTCAGTCTGTCATAGATACTGTAACTGTGTGTATCAGGTCAGTAGTGAGAAAAAGCAGTTTTTAGACATAAATCTTACTAAGAATGAAAATACACTAGTGAACCACAATATCCATGTTGGGTTTGACATAACATGATTTGTGAAACCTTTCACAAATATATTTGCACAAATATCACCCATGTATTAACTGTTTGGAGACGTACCATAGCAATATATGGGCTACATCACAAACCAGTGGCCAAAACACCCAAAAAAGTAACCTAGATGGTCCAAACTGGGCTCAAATTGATCAGTCGTATTTGTGAATTTTTTCACAAATCTAAAGTGGTCAGTTTGTCATAGCTCACTGTGTGTATCAGGTCAGTAGTGGGCTAAAGCAGTGTTTTTACACATACACCTTACCAACAATGAAAATATACTCAGTTAATACAGTGGTGATATGTGCCTATACATTTGGGAAAGGTTTCACAAATCATGTTTTGTCAAACCCAACATGGATATTGTGGTTTATGAGTGTATATTTTTTGTTGGTAAGGTTTATGTGTAAAAACTGCTTTTTCTCACTACTGGCCTGATACACAGTTATCTATGACAGACTGACCATTTTAGATTTGTGAAAAAAATCACAAATCAGACTGATGAATTTGAGCCTGGCTGGACCTGTTTATATGGTAAAGTTTGTTTTTATTATTTGCGTTTGACAATAAAAATACAAATTTTAATACCAGCACATTTAGGGGTGGGGAATGGCGTCATCCGAATTCACAAATCACAAAAGACAACATGACACCGTATTTAACTGTCTACCACACTAAACTGTAGAGACACACTCAAAAGAGTGCTGAATCGCAAACTGCAAGCTATCTTTACCGCGGTGAGAGAATGGATCTGCAGCTAAATGAACTGGGTGGGGTTGGATGCTGTTGACAAATATCAATCACATATAATAAAAGAATACTTACCTCAACCCATTTTCTTGTGGACTGTGTTTCTGTGGACTCCGTACAGGGCCGCAATTTCTTTCACCTTTAATCCATAACGGAGGTAGACCTCAATGGCCAACACAGGTATCTCGATGGCGGGTCTTCCCAATCTGCACGTCACTGACTGCGTGAGTGCCTGTAACGCCTGGTTTGCACCCTTCCCGTGTCAAGTCCAGTTAGGCTGGAAAGTTCATCTACCCTCTGTGAGAGCGAAAACAACCGATCAAACGCATCTATTACTGATAGCCGATTGTTTTCCATGTCCTCTGATAAAGCAGAAATAGCTGCAAGAGCTGCCACCTCACAGCGAGAAGGTCCTGGGTTCGAACCCTTGGGACGACCGTGGGGCCTTTCTGTGTGGAGTTTGCATGCTCTCCCCATGTTTGCATGGGTTTCCTCCGGGTACTCCTGTTTCCTCCCACAGTCCAAAAGCATGCGTTAGAATAGAATGTGTGTGTGACTGTGTGAGTGTGTGTGCCCTGCGGTGTGTTGGCGCCTGCCCAGGGCTGGTCCCCGCCTTGTGCCCAAAAGTTGCCAGAATAGGCTCCAGTCCCTCCGCGACCCCAGTTGGGATTACAGCGGTTCGGAAAATGAATGAATGAATGAGCTGCAACAAGCTCTTCTGTCGCCAAATGAACAAATCACTCAGTTTAATGGATTCTGGTGAGGCCCTAAACAAGGAAGTGACATAGTTAATGAACCCCCGCCTTGATGAGAGTTCTGACTGTTGGGAATTGTCAATTGAATTTTTGTGCAAAAACAGCGTCGTGACATGCAATGTAATCGCCAGGGGCGCTATTGCATTGCCATTTGAATAAAGAGGCAAAAAACCCATGGCAATACGGTTGTATGCGATACAGTGCCTTGTTATTCTATGTATTATTCAAAATACTTTGAAATTAATTAAGGATTGCATCAGCACTTTGCACACTGAATTCCAAATTGCAAAATGTATTTTCAAATTACATGCTCAGATTGAATACTGAATTGACAATTGCAAAATGAATTGCCATTTGAATAAAGAGGCAAAAAACCCATGGCAATACAAAATACAATTCAGTGAATTGCCATTCTATGTATTATTCAAAATATTTTGAAATGAATTAAGGATTGCATCAGCACTTTGCACACTGAATTGCAAATTGCAAAATGTATTTTCAAATTACATGCTCAGTTTGAATACTGAATTGGCAATTGCATGCTCAGATTGAATATTGAATTGCCAATTGCAGAATGAATGGCCATTTGAATTTATGTGCTTATAATCTTCCATAATAAATGGCAGGAACAGTTGTTGTACCGAATTCTGCACCCTGCCCCACACACACACACCCAAGAGCGTCCAGCTGCAGACTCCTGTAGAGTGGAGCTCCACCGGAAACACGTGACCTCCACAGGAAACACGTGACCTCCACTATGATACAGCGGAACTTTACGGTAAAAGAGTCTGCAGCTAGTTTAAAGCAAGAATCTGAAGTAAGTTAAGCAAAGCGATAAACATATAAATAAGCTTTTGTGCACCTAATATTTGAGTCAAGGTATATTTAACGTTATGTTGCTTGGCTTGCTGTTTTAGAATTTGTTGTCACATAGACAAGGCTTTCCACGAAAACGTTCAACTTAAAACCATTTTCTTTTTACTCGTGGTTCTTCGCGCATGCTGCATAATCGTTGTTAAGTGTATTCAGTGGGAAGCCGTTTATATAATATTAATCCTTACACCATGTGTTGTGTCTCTTCTGTGATTATGTGTGTCATTACAGGAACATCAGGAACATCGATTTATGACCACCGTATTATACTGTTATAGTAATGGATCCCAGAATAAAACCACCTTTGCGTTTTCACAATACGTTGGTAGTTCGTTTTCAGGTTACAGTAACCTCATTTTTGGATAACCCTTATACCATATGCTTTATTAATTTCACTATCATGACAGGCAGATAGTTATAAGCATTGTTTTTAAAATCTCTCACTTTTGCTTGATGACTTGTTTTCAGTTTGGGGTTTTTAATGTTGTTTTAAAACTTTTTATTCGATATTTTTTATATGCATAGTATTAGGGATGCACCGAAATGATTTTTTTGGGCCGAAACCGAAAACCGAAAATGAGGAAACACTTGGCCGAAAACCGAAACACCGAAATAAATTATTATACCAATTTTTTTGTAATATTGCCGTTATGGCTGGGACTGTGTGTACTTACCTCACTAAAATCAAGCATTGCATCAAGTGTTTGATCTTTTACAATTCTCCTGTGATCATGTGATCTCGCAAACCAGCGGCGCGCCGGATCAGATACCGACCACAACGCGTCCAGTGCGAATTGGCGGACGGCCTCGGACGGAATGGAAATACAGCGCAGTCGCACCACAGCGGACACGCACCCAGTGTAAAACAGTACACTACAACTGCGCACTGCGCACTACAAACATTATTAGTAGGCTTCCTAGTTCATTTTGTCCTTGTTGTTGCCCAACTTTGTGTTTGTGTTTAGCATTGTGTTGCATTGCTGTGTTTAATCTTCTGTTTGTCATACTTTGTTGTGTTGTAACCTACAGACAACAATTAATGCATTTAAAGTCCATTTTTGAGTGACATGGATTCAAGATTTTTGAGGGTTTTTTTTGTTTTGTTTTGTTTTTGCTGTTTACAATTTCGTGTTTCTCCACCTCCAAAATTAACTTTTCGTCGTCCATGATGTTGTGAAGGGATCGTCTGGAGTTGGCGCATGCGCTCTGTGTTGCGTTCTTGATCCGTATCCGTCAAACATGGACTTGATGCGCATCTCGACGGACTGCCGGACATGTGACGGAATAGAGACATAGCGGAGACGCATCGCAGCGGATCTGGTGTAAACTGATGCATTGACTTTATTGGCGGCGATTAGCTGCGGCTGCCGTGTCGGAGACGCACCACAGCGGACACGCATCCAGTGTAAAACAGGGGTAATCCAATCTGGCGGGTGCAGGTTGCGGTTGTTGCTTGCGTCATCACTGTTTCGGTCGCGTTTAAAAAAATCAATGCCAAAACTAGAGCGCGCAAAATCGCGGGCGTCTGTCCCCAATTCAACATAAACACAGATGCAGTCAATCACAAGACTAGGAGCCAATAGGATTCGCAGGCAGAAGCTACCAAACTGCCAAAACTACCCACTTTCAAACCGCGCGCGCAGAAATTTCACTCGAGCAAAAAAGCCGCTCGCCGGTAATCTACTTTGCGCGCGAAGCCATGTAACACATCGAGAGGAAAAAAGACATTCGCGAGAGGAAAAATACAGTTCACGCGCAATATGATCACAACCGCGCACTCGATTCTTAATTTTGTGCTCTCGAGTTTCACATTTACGCGCGCGACTTTGAAATTTACGCCCACGATTTTTTTTTTTGCGGCCAGCCATTTTGCGCGCGGCAAACATTCTAATATTAGCTAGTAGCTACTTGCCGCTTCTAGTTTTTCACAAAGGGGAAATGGGTAAATGTAAGTTTAATAAAACTTGGCTTGATGACCCGTCATTTAAAGACTGGCTTAAGACGGTCATGGGGAATGACCAGGAAGCATTCTGCAGTGTGTGCAAGAAGACAATAAATTCAACCTGGAACGGCGTTACCGCGATCAGATCGCACAGAGAATCCACCAGTCACAGCAGCATATTCGCGTGCGGAGGGAGCAGTTCTCTGTTTCGTTGTTCTGTGATGCTACACGGACCAGGGGAAATGTAAACCTAAGGTCAGCTACGAGCACAAACACTGCCATCACACCACCTCAGCAGCAAACTAGTGCCACTAGCACCACGACGGCTGCAGCAGACAGACAGCAGAGCTTACTGTTACCAACGTCAGCTCTCAGAGCTGAAGTTCTCTGGTGGCTGAACACCGCAGCCAACCATCACTCATACAATTCGAATGAGGGTATTGGGGAACTATTCGAAAACATGTTCACTGACTCCGAGATTGCTAAAAGTTTTGCATGTGGCAAGAATAAGACTGCTTACATCATTAGATTCGGCATTGCGCCACATTTTAAGAAATTACTTATAAATAGTGTCAATGATGCGGGTCAATATGTACTGTGCTGTGTCTTCTCATTTATATATATCTTGGGCCCTGAGGCTCTAATCTTAGATAGTGTAAAAGGAGGCCCGCAGCTGGTCTCAGATCAGAGTGGAAGGCCTCAGCATGTAGCCTCTGCTGCCTGTGTGTAGGAGGGATTTGAGCAGAATTCTGATTCTGCAGTGGTGCTGGCCTGTAAGGCATTTGTTTTAAGAAGTGTCAAGTTGACCTTATTAGGGTGGAACTAAGGGTTATGGTTAGGATAACCCCAGGGCTAGGGTTAAGGGAAGGACGCAAAAAAAAAGGCAGCTGCTCGATGTCGTGTTGGTAGTAAAAAATATTGTGGAGGTAGTAAAAAAGGTAGTAAAAGGTAGTAAATTCGACTCTAGGATTCCTGCATAAACCCTGCCATAGTATGAATGTGGGATAAATTAGTTAAATATAATTTAATTCAATTGGTTTATATTTTTTTCACTTACAGACAAAATTATACACCGGTGCATACTACCATACCGGGACAAGGGACATTATCACTGCCCTTTGTGTAAAAGGACAGTTATTCGCCGGATTGACATGGAAAGGCATTTAGTGCTGTGTGGAAGTCTTCCACCTGCTGCTGTACCCTCTGCAGCAATGAGCCTGCCCTATATTACTGTAGAGCAAATGGAAACATCTGAACACACAAAATACAAAAGGGACTCATCGGCTGTAACTTTGCCTGATGTATGTGGACCACTGTGTGAAGCTGTGAGCAAACCTCAGAGCATTTGGCCAAGCCGATCATCATGGTCTTTTGAACCTCATCCTAGTCAACAACAGCTTGTTTGTTTTCGCTTATTTCGCTCTTTTTAAATATGGCTTGCTTTGATCAGGTAACATACAGTATGTGATATGAAAGCTTTGTTTATATTTCGGTCAGCTCGCCTATGTACTAGACATCAGCAGGCCGAAAGATGAGCTAATTGTTGAAACATCTAAAGGATGTCTCACACGGGCAGATTTTGGGACATTAGGTTTGAATGAAGAAATGGAATCTACAGTAAGTTTGGTTTTTTGTTGGTATATTTATTTATTTGTGTTCATTATTATATTATGTTTAATTATATTATTCTGTTCGTCTCTTTCATCTCTGGTTGGAAATGCCTGTTTTGAGATTATTCAGACAACTGCAGAATCAAAGATATTGTGTAGAATTTGACCTTTTTGAGTTTTTGACTGGTTTATACAGATGTGTTATGTGCTGCTTTATAGACGATCAGCATTTACGTTGATGATCTATATGTCACACTTGGCTTCCTCCCCATAACTGTGAACCACTGGAGTCCCTTCCTGTAAGTACAGTTTTTACTGGGTGACAAAGTGTATTTTATTTAGACCTCGATGTAAGAGAGCCTCGTAAAATACTGTTCTCCGTTTCAGAATGATGCTGAGATGAAGGACGCTCTTGTGCTCCCACTATGGACTCCTGGGCATTTTCAGCTTTGTGTACGTAGGCACACATCTATACCATACAGTACACTTAATCAATAACAGCCCAAACCCCTGAGAATGTACTTATAGAATTTTGTTGTAATTGTGTTAGTTATATCTTGGTACTGTTTTAATTTATTCAATTTAAGCCATGGGCAACTATTACTATAAATCATTAACTGACTGTTATTGCAATGACATTGCTTAACATCCTAAGTGACTGTCTCTAAGGTGATGAAGCCGTGTAAAAAAGAAATGTTCTTTCTCGACTCGCTTTGTGTTAAGAGAGGTACAGGATTTGGTGGCCATCAATATTTGTCACTCTTGAGGTGAAATTTATGTTTATGTTAGTGTTTGGGAACCTGTTCAGTGTTCCAGGTTAAGTACATCTCAGATCATGTTCTGATCTTTTTCATGTTCTGCATGTGTTATGACTTCAGTTTATGAAGTAAATTCACATGCTTGCTTATAAGCCCTGTGCTGTGTTGTACAACCTTTTGACTAAAAGGTGATTCATCAGATATTAAGTCAGATATTTAAATAATAGTATTAAAATGCCTGGAAGACGAGTTCTGACAGTAGAATTGGTTTACGAGATATAATCTTACAAATTGTTATTATATTGTCATTATAATTAGGCAATACAGTGCAGTCTGAATAAGTGTGTCAGCTGAATGCTGCAAATATTAAAATATAATCTAACAATAATTGCAGAGCTTTATAAAATATAGATAGATCAACACTGAGCATGTGAGTATACTTTCACATTTTGTTTATGTGTACAAGCTGTGTTTCTAAGCTTGTTTGTAAAACGTATGCTGTTGTTAAGAACAGTTGCTAGCAATTAACATTTTATTTGTACTACCCATCTAATTTCAGTGTGTTATATCTTAAAACAACAGGAAACTTGCAGAGAAAATCAATCCAGAGGAGTGGACTGAAATTAATGGCTTTGAGTTGGAGGTATGTAATCATGTGTGAGAATGGTGATTTACTTATACAGTTTTATTGAAGAAATTTTAAGGGCCCTTTATCCCATTATGATAACAAAGGGGTTTCCAAGCCAAGACTTTGGGGTTGACTGTGGAATCTTCATGTTGATGGTAAGATCTGTCTTTCCCGTATTTTTGGACTGTTAAGATCATTTTGAAGAAAAGTAATGAATATTGACTTCTTTTTATTAACAGTCCGCTTTATATGTGGTGCTGGATGCTCCTTTTGATTACACCATAGTAAGTAGCTTAATTTTTTTGGAGAGCAATGAAGTATCAGTCTGCAAAGAAATCGCTAAATGTACCAAATTGATTTTTAATAGTTAGACATGCCGCATTGCGGAAATGGTGGTGCCTGCTCTTGATGGAAAACTTCGATCTCCGAAGGTGTGTGTGTGTCTGTCTGTCTGTCTATATATGTTTGCTTTCATGTTTCAAACAAATTTAAGACCCATTAACAATATCACAATTTCTCCACTAAGTTACGGGAAGCTTTTTGCACACTGGACAAAGGAGTCAGAAGCTGTGGTGAAAGGTGACCATGTGCCTGTATTTAGAATAAGAAAGCGCAAGTCAGTGGAACTCAGTCAGGTCACTGTACACCTTCCTTTAAACAGTAACTTATTTATTTCTGAAAAAGTGTTCTAGTAATGTTTCTTCCCATGCCTCTGACAGAAGCCAGCAATCATCCCAGATCTGTACGATGCTATGGACTGGATTGAGGTGAATCGGGCTCTGTTTAGTGGGCACATAACTATGCCCACATATCTGTCTATGATGGAAGAGCACCGCCAGAAGGCCCTAAGGAATGTGCTGGATGGAGACAATATTGATGCCAAGGAACAATTCCTCTTTGGCTTTCATTAGAAACAGGACATGGAATTGTTTTTATAGGCCTGTGTTGACCAGCGGGGACTCCGTGTTGATTTTTTCTGTAATGGAAAAGACTAAATACTGCTATATTTGAATCTGTTGTTGTCAAAATAAATTATACAATCAATACATGTTTATGATCACCACTACTATATATAAACTCGTTAATTTTGTCCTTGATCACTGGGAGGGCACTTGCAATAAAGCATACTATACATATACAATTGCTGTTGTTATTTTATGTTCGTATAGTTTGTGTGTGTGTGCACATCTATCTATCTATCTATAGATAGATAGATAGATAGATAGATAGATAGATAGATAGATAGATAGATAGATAGATATAGTGGTGTGAATAAGTATTTGCCCCTTCCATTTTTCCTATTTTTTTGCATGTTTGTTACACTTAAATATTTCAGATTATCAAACAAATTTAAATATTAGATAACCCAAGTAAACACAAAATGCAGTTTTTAAGTGATTTATTAAGGAAAAAACTATCAAAACCTACATGACCCCAACTGGGATTTGGACCCTATGGACCTCAACTGAATTAGCAGTATAATACTGAACTAATTTTAGCTTAATGTGGCTGAGAGAGTCCTGCAAGTGGCCCAGTAACAACTCGGGATTCGAAAACATCCCTCGGACTATTTTTGTATCTTTACTTCTTTAAATAACTAACAATTCATCTTGAAGTAATGCTTGCTGTGTATGAAATGTCCGTGTGCCTGGTCGCCCAGAGGAGGATGGAGTCCCCCGCCGAGTCTTGGTTCCTCTCAAGGTTTCTTCCTATTAGAGGGAGTTTTTCCTTGCCACTGTCGCCTCAGGCTTGCTTGTTGGGGGGGTTAGGCCGGTTATATGTAAAGTGCTTTGTGACAATGACAAGTATAACATAAGGATGTTCCATAAATATTGTTTCATGATAACATTATGAAAACATTCATATGTTATACTTGAATTATGAACATTCTTATTCTTCACTCTCATGTTGAGAGAAACATTCATAACATTTGTTAAGTTTCTCATTAAAATAAGTTGATAAAAATCTTGCTTGGGACCTGACAGAAAGTTATGATTAGAAATATAATTTAAAGTGTACAGATGTAATATATTATCACAAAAAGGGTGTGAAAAGGGATAAGCAAAAAGAAAATTAACATTTGCAAAAGCAAAAAGAAAATTAAAATAATTATTTGATCCCATGCTGATTTTGTACGCTTGCCCACTGACAAAAAAGGTCAGTCTATAATTTTAATGGTAGGTTTATTTGAACAGTGAGCGACAGAATAACAACAACAAAAAAAAAATCCAGAAAAATGCCTTTCAAAAAAGTTATCAATTGATTTGCATTTTAATGAGTGAAATAAGTGTTTTCTCCCTTCGCAAAACTTGACTTGGTACTTGGTGGCAAAACCCTTTTTGGCAATCACAGAGGTCAGATGTTTCTTGTAGTTGGCCACCAGGTTTGCACACATCTCAGGAGGGATTTTGTCCCACTCCTCTTTGCAGATCCTCTCCAAGTCATTAAGGTTTCGAGGCTGACGTTTGGCACCTCGAACCTTCAGCTCCCTCCACAGATTTTCTCTGGGATTAAGGTCTGGAGACTGGCTAGACCACTCCAGGACCTTAATGTGCTTCTTCTTGAGCCACTCCTTTGTTACCTTGGTCGTGTATTTTGGGTCATTGTCATGGTCATGTTGGAATACCCATCCATCATTTTCTTGCGTCGAGGGTTGAGGTTCTAACTCAAGATTTGACGTACATGACGCCCAGACATCGTCTCTTTGATGCGGTGCAGTGGTCCTGTCCTCCTTAGCAGAAAACACCAAAGCATACTGTTTCCACCTCTATGTTTCAGATGCAGGGGGATGAAAAGGTCGGGCCAGAAAGTGACCTTCCTTCAACACGGCGAAGTTGAGTCGTGATGCCAAAGAGCTGGACTTTGGTCTCAATGCACCACAACACTTTACCCAAGTTCTCTCCAAATTATTCAGATGTTCATTGGCAAACTTTAGGACGGGCCTGGTACATGTGCTTTCTTGCAGAAGGGGACCTTGCAGGATTTCAGCATTCTTCACGCAAGTAGTGTGTTTCCATTTGTTTTTCTTGCGTGACTATGGTTCCCAGCTACCTTGAGATCATTGACAAGATCCCCGCGGTAGTTCAGGGCTGATCTCACCATTCTCATGATCATTGGAAACCCACGAGGTGAGATCTTGCATGAAGCCCCAGACCGAGGGAGATTGACAGTTATACAGGTCCTTCTCAAAAAATTAGCATATTTTGATAAAGTTCATTATTTTCTTGTGGCCGTACTGATAAAACATTAGACTTCATATATTTTAGATTCATTACACAACTCGGTAAGCTAAAGTTCGCTTCTTTTATTGTTTTAATATTGATGATTTTGGGTATACAGCCTATGAAAAACCCAAAAATTCCTATCTCAAAAATTCGCATATTCTTCATCCCGACCAATAAAAGAAAAGTGTTTTTAATACAAAAAAAGTCAACCTTCAAATAATTATGTTCAGTTATGCACTCAATACTTGGTCGGGAATCCTTTTGCAGAAATGACTGCTTCAATGCGGCGTGGCATGGAGGCAATCAGCCTGTGGCACTGCTGAGGTGTTATGGAGGGCCAGGATGCTTCCTGATACGGGCTCCCTAAGCTCATCCAGAGTGTTGGGTCTATGCCTCTCTCAACTTTCTTCACATCCCACAGATTCTATGGGTTCAGGTCAGGAGAGAGTTGGCAGGCCAATTGAGCACAGTAATACTCATGGTCAGTAAAACCATTTATCAGTGGTTTTGGCACTGTGAGCAGCAGGTGCCAGGTCGTGGCTGAAAAATGAAATTCATCTCCATAAAGCTTTTTCAGCAGATGGAAGCATGAAGTGCCCAAAATCTCCTGATAGCTAGCTGCATTGACCCTGTCTTGATAAAACACAGTGGACTACCACTATAGGGCTGACAGTGCACCCCAGACCATCACTGATCAGGGTACTTGACACTGGACTTCAGCATTTGGCATTTCTCTCCCCAGTCTTCCTCCAGACTCTGTAATCTTTGATTTCGAATGACATGCAAAAATTTGTTTTCATCCGAAAAAGTACTTTTGGACCACTGAGCAACAGTCCAGTTGCTTCTCTGTAGCCCAGGTCAGGCGCTTCTGTCGTGCTGTTTCTGGTCTGTGCGTTTGACCTAGAATGCGGCAAAATCTGTAGCTCCATTTCCTGCACACGCCTGTGTACACGGTAAGGTCGTGGATAAGCTCTTTACTCCAGACTCAGTCCACTGCTTCCGCAGGTCCCCCAAGGTCTGGAATCGGTCCTTCTCCACAATCTTCCTCAGGGTCCGGTCCACCTCTTCTCGTTATGCAGTGTTTTCTGCCACACTTTTTCCTTCCTACAGACTTGTACTGAGGTGCCTTATTGCCAGCACTCTGGGGTTTAGTCATCTGCTCGTAGAAATTTCTTCTGTGTCTTACCCTCTTGCTTGGTGTTAATGATGGCCTTCTCAAGTAGTCAGGTCGGCAGTCTTAATTTCTACATCGCGGGTTTTGAGTAATGAACCAGGCTGGGAGTTTTTAAAAGCCCTTGTGAATCTTTTGCAGGTGTTTAGAGTTAATTATTTGATTCAGATGATTAGGTTATCAGCCTGCTTTAGGAGAAGCCATGATATGCCAATTTTTGAGATAGAATTAAGTCATGAGCTGTATGCCAAAAATCATCAATATTAAAACAATAAAGGCTTGAACTACTCTCATGTGTAATGAATCTAAAATAAGGCGAAAGTCTAATGTTTTATCAGCAATATTACAGAAAAAATAATGAACTTTTATCGCCAATATGCTAATTTTTTGAGAAGGACCTGTATAGTGCTTCTTCCATTTTAATAATCGCATCAACCGTTGTCACCAACCGTTGCTTGGCAATGGTCTGCGTCTGCTCCAGCTCTCGTAGAGCAGGGTTCACAATCTTGGTCCCTGACATCCTTGGACAGCTCTTTTTGGTCTTGGACATGGTGGTGAGATTGGAATCTGATTGATTGATTGTTATCAGGATGGGTATTTTATGGGTTAGGTCAACTGAGATTAGGAGTACCCCTTTTAAAAGAGTAAGCCTTGACCTCAGCTCAATACCTGTATAAAAAGACAGCTGGGAGCCAGAAATCTGCTGATTGATAGATCAAATACTTATTTCACTCATTAAAATGCAAATCAATTTATAACTTTTTTAAAAATGCTTTTCTGATTTTTTTTGTTATTCTGACTTTACTGTTCAAATAATCCTACCATTAAAATTATAAGACTGATTATTTCTTTGTCAGTGGGCAAATGCACAAAATCAGCAGGGATCAAATGTAAACTCCTGGCTTTCCCCACTGTATATGCTTTAATAATTCTTAAATAGGACATAATTTGAATTTATTACTCATTAAAATATTTATTAAAAAAATAGTATAACAACAATAATGATAAAAGTAATTTTTTAATATTCAAATTGTGTTAATTTGATTACCATTTGTGAATGGTCATGCACACAAAATCAACCAAATCCTCGACCAGAGCACACATCATAAGAAATGGTAAGTCTGGTGGTTTATTTTCTTATATTATGTTAGCTTTAGACATTTATGTAATATAATGAGTTTGTCAGCTAAATATATCACTGTTTATTTTAGTTAGAGGGTTTTATTACAGGTAAAACTACAAACCACAGTTAAATTATTTGATTTAAGTCTCAGAAATTGCTCTAATGCAGCCAAAATGTTGTTGGAACCCATCGTTCTTTAAACAATAAACCAATATTTTATTTATATTGTTCCAAACTTTTTCATTTTTCATATCTCCAAAAATAAAAACATAGTGAAATATTTAAACAGCCTAAACCGGAACCCATCGCCTTTTTTTTCTAATTCTACTTAATTTAATTAAAACATGAATGACATCAGATCGTATTTTATTAAACCCAGAAAGACGCTAATACACATAATTTTTCAAGCTTAAATCCAATCAAGTAAATCTAATCTCCTCCTGTCTGATTACTTATTGACAAATGGCGGATTTCGGGCGCTCAGATCGCCTGTCGTCGTTGTTGCTACGGTAAAAGTATTTTGTCAAATTACACTCTAAAATGACGTGGTCGGGTAATAAAATCTATTTATTATATATATATATATATATATATATATATATATATATATATATATATATATATATATATATATATATATATATATATATATATGAACATTATAAACTGTTATGAAACCACAAACAACTGTTTAGGCATTTATCCTTTTTTTAAATAAATAAATTAATAATAATCCACTCATGCGCGATATGTCCTGGATAAGCTCTCGCCTAATGACACCTAAAATTTCTGGAAAACCAGACAGTAAAACTTGTCGCCATTTTGTGTGGGTTCATGTGGTTCGGGATTACTTGATGGTAGGTCCTGCTGGTTTTGAAAATATCTTTCATTACTTCGACAAAAGCAGCCCTGGATAAGCCAATCTAAATGTATGGTATATTGTAGACAGAGAATCGCCTGCAATATGCCATACATTTAGATTGGTATCCTGAGTTTTCCCACAATGTTAATTTATCAGGACTCTTCGCGCAATTTCATGAGGCGTAAAGTAGAGATTAAATGCAGATAATTGTTATAATGCATATTATTAAGAATTTGGGTAGTTAGTGTGATGATATCATGACAAATCATAACTTGCCAATGTTAGAGATTTTTGTTATTTATTTTATATCAATAAGTGTATGTAAATATATGGTGTATTGATACATTTGAATGATCATGTATGAATGACATAATGAAATTTCTTACTAAGAGAAAATTTATCTCAGCACAATAAGCCATCCAATCCATGCGTTTTTATCAATGAGAGGTGGATGTAAATGTATTTTACAGACGCCCATACCGAAAGAGAAAATGATTAGGCCTAACGCTATTCACCTCCCGATTGATTAAGTCGTGCTCTTTTTGTTACCTGACCAACAGCCAGCCTTACCGGATAAAGAAAATGAGATGATAATTTTTTATCCAAATTACGGTAATTACGATATGTCGAACGCAGCATTTGTCAGGAAGTGCTGCCAGCATAGATGTGTTGTGGAATTTGGCTATTCAATTTCTGCTGAAAATGAAAGAATTTATTTGAAAAAAATATTTATTCATTTGATGAACAAGATTCAAAAGATCGGTGAGTCAGTAAAATCGCCCGGATCTTACCTCACTACTGTCTACGCCTGTTGCCGTGCTGTCTGTCTTTAATGTTAATCAAACATAGCGATTAGTCTACTTCTAGAAGAAAAATGTACAGATAATGTATCACCCCGGCTGTCATCCAAGATGTTAATGTCTTTTCTTTTTAAGTCTTCTGTTCTGAATACCATTAAATTAGTAGAATTAAACACACATTACAAACATTATAAATATTTATTTTATGTTTTGATTTGCTTTTTCTCTGACTAGTAGCTTTAATAACAAATGCAATCATATACCGATGACTCTAATTTGGTGCACCTTTGTTTTCCAGAAAACATGGCAGTTTTCTTACTAGTCGAAGTTTATTTTTAAAATGCAGTTGTCCATAAGATATATGGATTATGAATGAACTTAATATCTTATCCCAAAAAGTAATATATATATATATTTTTTTTACAGGTCCATTACTTGAGCCTCCCTTGGAGGCAGAACCCTGAAGATGGACCGTAAGAGGGTACTGCAGACAGTTGAGTAAACAGCCTTTGTTCAGAAAGGCTGTTACGAAGGGAGGGAAGGGGGGAAAAAAAATTCAAGACCTTGACATTTGCAGTGTGATTCTATTCGAAGTATTACGCTTTGTAACACTGTCGTTGCATTTTAAGAATTTCAGTGACCAGATCTGCTAAGGCACATGAACACACAGTGAGTAGGACTGCGCGACACACACAAACAATCAGGAGCACTAAAACTTGTCATCAATGCTCTCTCGCAAATTTAGCTTTGCTACTGAGTCACTGCATTATATTACTCCAGTAGCTAGAGGGTTACACTGCTTATTTTGAAGTAATTAAACAGTAATTATGTTGTTAATCAGACCTCCAGTTTTTTCGTGATTCTGTGATCGCTGAATCCAATGCAATCAGCTATACGTCGCACTTTTTCGTGATCCTGCATAATTTGCTATTTCACTGCAAAATAATTCGTAAAATGAAGATCTTGCAAAAAAAAACGCCACTGACTTATAGTTATTAACTGAAATATACCAAATTTTACTATAGCTGTAATGTATTATTTTAAACGGATCGCAGTTGATCCATGACACATATGGACCATGGTGTGTTTCCTGGTAAAGCATGCTATTAACTATAGTCGTTATTCCACTGAACTCTATTGGTAACTACGAAAAACTTCCGACCATAGTTGCTTTCGGGAAACACACCCCAGGTCAAGACCCCAGCTTTGGCATGTGATTCGCGGATTAATTTGCCAATTTACACGCTCAAGGTATTTAAACCATTAAGAAGAAGAAAATGAAACAGAACTCATAATTACATTTACACGCTGTTCTTCGTTATTATCCGATGTGCGCACAGACATAGATCCCTGTTTCAGACAGAAAAGTGCATATCGAAGTTGATTCTCTTTATGTCTCCCGCATTTAAGATATGATGTACTATTTTGCACACAGCCTTACAGTGCAATGGGTCAGTGACATCATTCATTTGTGGCTGCTTATGTGGTCTGATCGTACTCTGAGACATTGTTTCACCTGTATTTAGCAAATGTTAAAAGTAAGGTAAATGGGGTACAAAGGTTCTTAAAAATGTCATGATGCAGAATATTTTTTGTCTTCTTGAGCACCACATATATTGTTTTCTTAAACATTTTTACTGAAGTATTCTTTTACTAAGATGTTGTAAAATTGTCACGTGCTGCTTCTATCGTCGGTACACGCCTGACATCGCCGGAGTTCTGGACCTGGTGGTATTGTTCTGTCTCGGGTACACTTTCGGTGTCCAGCCTTGTGTGTCTGTCTTCCTCTTTGTTCGTTAGCCTAGCCGCCCGCTTAGCTCACTTCCGGTTCTTGTCTTCACGGCGTGCTCACGCCGAGTAGTTCACTCCCCTACCCAGAGCGACTTCACTTCCGCTTGTTGTCTCTGCGGTGTCCTTCCTAGTAGGTTAATAGGATCTGCTTAGGCCAATTTTAATGCTCATCATTGTTTTCAGGTGGCGCTACATTTCTTGCTATTGGGGAATTGGGACACCTACTCTTTTTCGCTTTTGTTTTATGCCGGGATTAAACCCGCTGGGCCAGCCACACCCTCGGGTTCTGCTTCTCCTCATTTCTTGATTAGTTTCGCCACTGCCTCGTTATATTTTGAATCGCTGTTTCTTGGTTTTTTTTCGGTGTGGCTTGACGCAGGGCTTTTTGTTTTTCCAGCTCTTTTCTCCACTCGCTTTGGGACCCCGCTTTTGATCTTCAGTTTGGATTATTTCAGCCCCGCTTTCCCACCTGATTTTCACCAGCCCCTGTTTTCTGTTTCTCCGTAGCTCGTTTCAGTGAGATCCTCTTCCTCATTCGGGATCCACGCAGAGTTACCGATCGCTTCTACTACTGCGGATCTTTGAGGAGCGTGAAGGCGCTCTTCTCCTGGTTTCCACGGAGGTTCTCCTGCTTCGCCACGCCACGCCATCAGTAATGCGGGCTCCACCTGAGAGAGTGATTTGACTTCCGCTTTTTACTTTCCGCTTGCGGGACTTCGTGGTTTTTACCCCGTTTTTTGCCCTGCCTGCTTTTGTCCCTGTGTTTGTATATTTTCAATAACTGTTTTCTTTTGTATCTGTTATGGCCCGCCAGCGCTAAGCCGGGACACCATGACATAAACTTCGTTTAGAGGCTTGTCAGTTGATTCATCCATGGTAAGCGTCAAGGTGTTTGAAAAATACATTGCAGAAACCTTCTGAAGCACGCCTCCTCATCGTGATTCAAGTGGCAACATTCAAAATTATGGCTTGTTTTTCTTAACCCTAAACATTTTGTTTGTTTTTTAAATCTCGTGGGATACAAAACCGGGGATGGGGAGTACTAAATGTGTTTTTTGTATTGTTACCTGAATAGTTCAGTTAGTTAGTTCAGGGTTTCATTTTCAGGTGTAACTTTTACCGCGGTGTGTTAACATTTTCACTGTATAACATTTGTGTTTACCTTTGAATCATGTTTGATTTAATTTATAGTGTAAAATTTATAATACGTAGCATAAATAACTCTTGAGGGTTAACTTTAGGGAGCACCTGCACTGTTAAATGCTTATGAAATAATATATATCACCACCTGCAATATGTCAATCTGTTCATTTTACAGACAGAGACTGGACTTGCTAGTCTGCAATTACCACACACCCATATTCTCACTGATTGCTTACCTTTTTTAATACAATATTCCTAATACGTTTAAATGTTACGAGAATATTTGTCGTTTCTTTTCAAGTTTTACTATATTATTATTTTTTTTCAAGTGCAGATTATATAATTATTTTTAGTGCAGAGATTATATAATTACTTTTGTAATCTGCTATATTGGGAATGTTGTAACTTGTGTTAATAAAAAATAAAAGTTGAAAGAATGGTTCAGGGACAATATTCTAACCATGAATTGTTGATAAAGAATGGGCATTTTAATGTTTTTAAACTTAAATAAATATTCCTAGAATTTTATATTGTGAATAAAATTTAGTGGAAAACAATGTTTGTAGGAACGCTAAGTCAACCTTGAGATAAATGCCAGCTAACATTAAAAAATTGAAAATTTAACGCTTTTAGAACGTTACAAATCTGACGCTCTTGAACGCTGTATTAATAATGAAATTGAGGGTGCAAAACGTTGCAGGAACGTTATGCTAGCTCAAGATAACGTTCCAGCAACGCAGTCAAACTGACATTTCCACGCTTAAAACATTTTAAATAACGCCCGACAGTCCAAAACAGAACGCTTTGGAGAACGTCTTCAGAACATAACTTTTGTTATTGGGATGTTGGGGCAGAATGATCTCTCACCAACAGACCTTTTGGATCAACATGTCAAGGCAATGCCGTGAGGAGTTATACCGTAATAACCAATGGAAATGAAACACCATCAGTACCATTTTCGACAGGGGAGCACGATTCGTGCTACGGCATTTTTCTGTAAGGCAGCGACATACAGATATCTACCGTCCTCGGGATTTCTGTTCTTGAGTACAGCAATTAGAAGCCCCCCGTTTGTCTATTCCCCTTGGAAGAAACGCCATAAATGCTAAGTGTTGTTGAATAACCTTTGCATAAACATCGGCAGATTTCCAATCGTTTCGATGTGTAATTTCTATCTGCCATGCCACCTAAATCAAAGAAAGCTTCGAAGAAGGCAGGCGCCATTAAAGAAAAACCACCACTGGAAAAGTTACCTGAATGCGATATGGAGCGCTACCTGGCGGTGGGCTAGAGACTTGGAGGATCGATTATTAAAGCACTAGACATATCGCAAATGTTCTAGACGTGATGTACAAACACATTTAGCAGAATCGCCCATATTTTGCCAATGAAAGCGGATAGTTGGCGTATTTCTGCAACTAATTTCAATACTAGGCTTTTAAAATATATTAATTTCCACATGGCACTGATCATCAAAAAACCATGACATTCTAGTCACAACACCCAGCCCTATATGACTCAACAGGGATTATTCTAGCAAAAGTGTATAAAACAGCTTTACATTGTAAAATCAACAACAAACAACACCTTTATTTTCCCTTTTCACTCTAGGATGCCAGCGCACGGTAGTGAGCTAGAAATTCAGAGAAGAACATTAGTGCAAAGCATAACTCCGTAGAGGTTGAAAAGAAAGAACTGGTAAACTTTCTTAAAACGTGGCCATTGATCTAGAAGACGTTTTCAGCCTCTCCAAAAAGTTGTATACATTACAAGAAGAAAAGGGTGCTGAAAAGGCAGATTATGAGAACAGGATAAACATGCTTCTGCATTTTGAGATTGAGAATAAGAAGATGCAGCACAAAAATAACAGAGCACGTAAGTCCCCCTGGATATAAGCAGCTGCCTAATGTCATTTAAATGTTTTCTTTAAGTCCGGGCACAAATGCTCCAAATAACTTCAGTATTGAGTTTTAGCCGTACATTATTAGCATTTATTTATTGGTAATCTAGTTTACTGTAATGTGTTAATGCTATATTTAAGTATGAAGAGGTTTTTCAGATCAAGTTTCACATCTTGTCTCCCAGAGGAAAAAATTGCATCTATGGAGAAGATGTGTGCAGAATATGAAGAACTCAAGGATCAAGTAGCTTTGCAGAAGAAGGAGGAAGAACCGGAGCAGCATGAAGCAGAAAAAGATGCGATGTCCAAAAAAAAGGCAGTTTTGTCATATTCAGAAATCATGATGTATGAGTAAATATGTAACAACTCAGGTCTGTGCAATCTGGAAATGGCATGGTAAGCTAATATCTTTAACCTTATTGTTTCTGTGCTAAAACAGGTTGAAGCACATGTTGCATCATCGGACCCTAATCACTGCTTTACAACATCACCCCGATCCCGCAAACATCCAAAAGGAGGAAAGCTATGCAAAGGACTCAGAAATCAGGCAGCTTTCAGATCAGATGAAAAATCTACTGGCAGAGAATAATACCCTAAGGTCCTCAATCACCACTTTAAAAGAAAAGGTTGCTTTTTTAAAAGCTTTTGCTAAAAAGAATGTTGAGCCCGCTGTCGCAAAACAAAAGGTTTGGAAGAAAATGCACATTCATTATCATCATTATAAATAATATCATTATATTCTTACTAGCTACTTTTGTTTTGACATTATAACAAACACTACGGATGTCAGTGATTATTCCTCCCTTTTGTCATGCAGCAAATGTTGACATTGTGATGCGTCTCAGAGCTTCAAATTGGATATGCATTTACATAAAAAGTTCCAGTAGCTCCTGAATGACCACTCAGTTCTACAAAAAAGACATGAAGACCTCAGGTTTAATCATGTCTCTTCCAAACTTTATTTTACATTTTGAAGGAATTTAAGATTGTCTTTATTTACAGTCTCTAAAGATTTGATTACTCTGTGTTTAGGGGAAAGTATACCTTCATTGTGAATGAGCTTACTAAAACCACTGAAACAGAAACAGTGTCAAAAGATCTTCAAGAGGAGAAGCAATTACAGACATATAATCTTTTACAAGAGGGGACTATGGCATGAACAGGCATTTTAAGGGTAATGTTGCAAAATTTTACTGTTGTGAGAGTATATAAAATATAAAAAACATTGCTAATCTTCAGAGTTCACAAAGGTTGGGAGCTGGGTCTATATTACGCAAGTTGCGATGACTTTCTTATCTTGATATTTTAGCGCGGATGTATCGGTATTGAATTCAGCTGCAGATTTGCAGACTGCGACGCCTGTGACACCTGCACTTCTGCAAGTGACGTCACTGCACTGTCAGTTTATCCAATAATACAAATTGTTAATACAAATTGTTAAAACTGCGTTTTAGTGCCACCTTAAAAAACGGACATGAGATTAAATCCTCAGAATATTTTGAGAATAAATTTCAACTGTTAGAATAAAGTCGAATAAAGATGAAAAAACCTAAATATTACGAGAATAGTTTAAATATTTCGGAGGAAAATCACAGAATTAAGTAGAAACTATGGATGTGGAGGATCTATCAAATTATATCAAACCCCACATTTACAATGTAAAAAATATCAAAGACATTTTAATAAACCTTACTCTTTGGATTTGCTGATGTTTAAAAGGTCTTCCCGTAGAGCTAACTCACACTGGCTTGAGACGATTTTTGCTTTGGTACAGAACACATTCAAACACTCACGTGTGTACTGACTTGTTTTCATTTTGATTTTACTTTAGGATTACTTTTTTTAGATTTATTTCAAATATTTGATTTATTCCATTCTCAAAGAGACTTATTTGAAGTTATTACTCAGGTACCGCTAAGAAACTGTTAGCTTTCCACCAACAAGTCTTGTTATGTTGGAAATTGGCACACACACACAATTTCACACCCCACAATACTCCGATTTGGAATAACAAATATATTCTACATAGAAACAAATCCTTATGTTTTGAGGAATGGGTAAATAGAAATATTTGGTCAGTATTGGATTTAATGGATGAGAGTGGTAATATGTTAGACTGTAATTCATTCACTTTAAAACATGGATTTGCCTGTCATCCAAAGCAATTCTTTACTATTATTAATGCAATTTGGTATAAAAATGTTAATAAGATGTTACGTTTCCTATTCCAAAATTACTGCTGTCCTTCCTTCGTTATATGTTGGTGATATTGAAACAGAGAATAAATCCTGTACTAACAAATATTTAAGACTGCCTATCATCCAGTCAAGCTACCCTTGTCAAATATTAAGAAATAAATTAGGATCACATTATTTGATAAAAATAGACGTGTTAAGGACTGGTAGCGCCCATCTAAAACTCCCCCATTCTCCCAAGATAAAGAAATGCAGTTTAAAAATTCTAAATGATATATATCCTCCAATATGATTTTTTGCATTGAAAATTTAATCTGGAAAATATACCTTGCTACCTATGCAAACATTTATATGAAGATACAGAATATATATTTTTTTACATGTAGTTTGTCCCAATCTTTCTGGAAAGCTAGCAAGACTGGTTGGTAGAGCAGCGTGTGGTTGCTGATAGTTTCACTCTAACTTTACAAGATGTAATATACGGGATAACCAAAGAGTGCTCTGTTTTGGATGTTTTGATTAATATTATTTTGTTATTAGCAAAATACTTAATACATAAATACCGATATTTTAAAGCTCCCCCTTGTTTTTTGTGTTTAAAAATGACCTAAAAATCTTTTCAGATGCCCTTAGTAAAATGAAAAATCCAGTTAAGCTGTTTAATCTGGTTGTTTTATATAAGTTGCTGTGATTTTATTTTATTTTTTATTTTTGTTTAGTCTTGGTCTCTATTTGTGTATTTGATTTTCTTTTGGAACTATTTTGTTATACATTTTGTACTGAATTCAATATGGTTCGATTGTGTTAAGCCCATACTAGAATTCTTTTGTACACGAATCATTCCCATTTTTGTATATAATGAATGAATAAATGAATAAATGAATAAATAAATAAATAAGAAAAATAAGTTCTCAAGACGAGGTGATTTCTGCTAAAATGGCGCCCTTGAGCCCTATGGCGAGTTAATTAAGGAAATGCTCAAAAAGGTAAGTAATATATATGTGTGATATACTTTGACGATGCCAGTCAGTTAGGGTACAGAGGGGGTCATCTGAAATGAGTGTGATCCCTTTGAAATATTTTAATATATATATATATATATATATATATATATATATATATATATATATATATATATATATATATATATATATATATATATATATATATGTAGCGGTACAGAGTGTCTGCATCAGCTGACAGTTAAGTTGCTCCCGCAATTGTGATGGTGAAATAAACACAGGACAAAGATGCTGCAGGATCATCTCTCGGTATTAAGCTGAGTTATCTTTTCCAAATGCTCACATTAGTACAACTGCAACATCATAATATGCATCAGTGTAACAATACATTGCCTCTTTATGAGAATTTTCACTGTTTCAGTCTCTTTCTTGAGAATACAAAGGCGTTTCACGAAGATCTGTCCCATCAGCCAATCACTGTGTTACTCATTTGCGTCTTCACATGCCATTCTGTGTTACTTCACTCAAAGTTTCACCTACATTCATCTGTATCAAATACGTATTCAAACGTGACATTCTCCGAATGTTTTACCCATTTTAGATCGATCACATGCATTTTTAAATCAAACTAAACATTAGAGGAACTGATATACGAACATATCTAAGCATATTCACCTTCAGTATTCAGTATTATGGTATATATATATCTCTTCCAATCGCGGGTTAGCATCGCGAATTCAGTTAATGATTAAACATGTAAAACTTTACCAAAACAAATCAAGCTAAAGCACTTGGTATACACAAACATGTATTCTATCAACATTCATACTGACTGACACTTTAAACAGCTGACTAACCTGTGGAATGGTGAAATAAAACACAGGACAAAGATGCAAGCGCAGTGGATCATCTCTGTATTGTTGGAGTTATAACTCGCAGCCTAGCAAATACCTTGCAATGCCACACTCTCACAAAGGCCTCATTGGTCTAGAAGAACCACCATTCCCTTAATACATTTACACATGCAGAAACAATATTAGTGTCTTCAATTGTGAAGAACCAACAATTGGGGCATCACATATATATAGAGATATATATATATATATATATATATATATATATATATATATATATATATATATATATATATATATATATACATATATATAGCCATCCATCGCTTGCTTAGATAAGATGCAAGTAGGCTTATTTCTCTTTACATTTAATTATTTTTTCGTCTTTTTCCCGGTTCATTTAAAAGTAAAAATGTAAAGTTGAAAATAGAAATATAGAAAATCGAGCTATTGTTTTAAAAATCATTTTATTCTCCACAAAATGCTTCTCAGTTCATTTTCTGTCGGGTTGGCAGTAAAAACAGCACACGTGCCGTCTTGAACCAATGCGATTGAGCCCTATGGCGAGTTAATTAAGGAAATGCTCAAAAAAGGCACACATATGCAGATATTTCATTTACGTTGTGTCAGTTAGGGGTACAGAGGAGGTCATCTGAAATGAGTGTGATCCCTTTGTTACCTTTAAAATATATATATATATAACTATAGCCATCCATCGCTTGCTTGGATAAGATGCAAGTAGGCTTATTTCTCTTTACGATTAATTATTTTTTCGTCTTTTCCCGGTTCATTTAAAAGTAAAAATGTAAAGTTGAAAATAGAAATATAGAAAATCGAGCTATTGTTTTAAAAATCATTTTATTCTCCACAAAATGCTTCGATATCCATTTTCTGTCGGTTGGCAGTAAAACAGTTATCAAAAAAAGGTCTTGAAATCCAATGTGTGATTTTTATTTTAAAATCGGAAAGCCAAATAAGGTCTTAAAATCCGTTTTCCGATTTCGGTTTCAGAGTCGAAAATCCAATGAACGCAAGGTACACGGACCAAAACAGACGTATTTTGGAGTATTTTCGATGTCTGAAACCGGAAGTACTTCATCTGAGCACTGATTCGTTTGCCTTCTTATTCGGCAACGTCTCGTTCTGCGACTTAAGTTAGCTCCTTATTCGCCGCTTTACTAGCGAGAATGTTCACGGTGGCAAAAGCTGCGCAGTTTATCATTGAGACATTTCCTAGTTGTATTTAAACGCTGGAATGGACGCATATAATGAATAGGATTTTCAGGAAAATTATTTTTTCCCCATATGTAGCTTTTTTGTAGCTGAACATACATCCAAAACTACGCGATCCACGCGTTAACGTTATATATCCTAATTAAGATTAAATGAATATTACTACATGTAGTGAGATGTACTATTTATGCGTATTTTTTGTTCTTCTTCCCTTTTTTTGGTTTATTTAGATTTTCCATCTAAATGTGCCATGGGCAGCGCCTTGCGCCCGTCAGTTCCCGGGATAGTCTCCGGTACCCCCGCGTCCCCACTGGGTATTAAGCGGTTCGGGAAATGAATGAATGAATGAATGTGCCTTGGGCGGGCTGCGTGACATGGCTTTTCAGAACACTGACAATAAACCTCTCTTTGAATACGAATCCTAAATAAAACGCCATATTCTCTTGAGTACACAGCAGGTATCTCACTATATAGAAAAGTGAAATTGTGTTGACCCAGATTGATTTAACAAAAATCAGACAGCAACACAGCATGTTAAGATATTGCACATATTAGTTTAAATCAGGTTTGCCAGGTTTCCAGTTATTTTTGAGGCCTAAACTTCTCTGGGCCCGGCAAATTTGAACTTTTCAGTACACATCAGGTACCCAACTAAATAGAAAAAGTCAAATTGTCCTGGCTCAGATTGATTTAATACTTCAAAACCAAATGGAATCAATCCATACTATTGTGTAAGAAGCCAGGTTTCCATGACCATTTTAATAACTTAAACCTCTCTGCCACTTTTATGTAAACTAATATGTGCAATATCTTAACATGCTGTGTTATTTTCTGATTTTTGTTAAATCAGTCTGGGTCAATTTCTTTTATTGGGAATGAAAATCAATAACTTTCTTTTGAATTGAATTGAATTGAATTGAATTTTGAATTGAATTGAATTGAATTTGAATTACTATAAAGTGTAGTTCCCCCAAAATCACTTTACACATCCAGGGGGTCATCATGGTCATACTACAACACTTAGTTTGAGGAAAAGTGCCTGTGTCTATTTTAAAAGAATTTTTATTGCCAATAAAATTCAATAGCTTTCTTACTATAAAGTGTAGTTCGACCAAAATCACTCTGCACATCTAGGGTATTTCATTGGCAACTTGCTAGTCTGTGGATTTGAAACAACAATTTCCTTAACTGTTAGAATGCCACTGATATTTGAAATACGCTGCTCCTTAGTGAATACCAAAAACAGTGTGATATGAAATTCATGGGTAACATCATCCAATTAAAAGTGTTTTTAACAGGTGAAGGGCAATGCCAATTAAATAAATGTACTTCCATGTGTGGTTTTAAACAGGAATGTTTTCTGAAGAACGGGCCTGAGGTACCACTGGTAGGTGCCATTGTAGTCGTCATCCGTTATCCATGTGTTGCCATTCTCTGGCTGCTGTCGACACGGAGGTCGGGACTTTGTCTTTGTGACCATTTGAGAGTCTTTTTGGGGCTGAGCAGTCTGTGCCGGTGGCTTTTCAAGGGGCAGGAAGTCACAGGGCAGTAAGAGTTTCCTGTTCACCACCTTCTCTCTTCCTTGGCCATTTTCTGAACTGATCCGATACACTGGACCGTCATCTGCTTTTCTGTCCTTCACTTTGTAGACTTGGTCCTCCCAATAGAACTGGATCTTTGCAGGTCCGCCTCTAGGAGTGAGATTTCGGAGAAGAACTCTATCACCAGGTTGCAGATCTCTCCCTTTAACTCTCTTGTCATAGTATGCTTTCCCTGGAGCGGCTTCCTTGGTAGCAGTTTTAGAAGCCACTGTGTAGGCCTCCTGCATTCTCTTTGTCCAGCTAACATAATCATCATAGTCGACATGAGATTCGTCTTTTTTTAGATTGAAGAGCAGGTCGATGGACAAGCGTGGGGAACATCTGAAGATTAGGTAATACGGGGCGTAGCTTGTTGCCTCGCTCTTCATACAGTTGTATGCATGAACAACTTTAGCCAGTGACTCTTTCCAATCATCCTTCTCTCTGTCCCCAAGGGTCCGTAACACGGACAAAAAGGTGCAGTTCAATCTCTCCACCTATCCATTATCCTGCGGGTGATAGGGTGTTGTGAACTTCCGGCGGCGCCACAAGCAGGCAGCGGCTAAAAGCGCTCCAGGGAATTCAGTGTTTTTATACTGATTCTCGTCCGTTTTTGTCTACTTTCTGTTTTGTTGTGATCAAGTACGATGCGTATCGCCTACAACAGACACACCCTGCTCGAAATCGGAAAAAAATGCACAATTCCTCTGCCAAATCTGCCGTCGGAGACGCTACGGAGCCTGGGCGAGGCAACGAGGCGCAGCTGGCCAAAACGAAAGCGCTGTTCCCGGAAACAGAAGCGGAGCAAGCGGCACTTCCATCTGTCCTGCTCTCCAACATCCGCTCACTGGACAATAAAATGGACTATCTGTGGCTCCAGCAATCAAGCCAGCGTGAGATAAAGAACTGCTGCGTTTTTATCTTCACGGAAACGTGGCTGAACGCAGACATCGCGGACTCGGCTATCCAGCTAAAGGGGCTAGCATGCTATCGGGCCGACAGAGAAGCCTCTTTGTCCAGTTAGAGCCGCGGAAGCGGTTTGTGCGTCTACATTAACCAACTCTGGTGCACGAACTCCGCTGAAGTGAGTCGCCACTGCTCACCACAGATAGAGTTTCTCGTCATAAAGTGCCGCCCGTTTTACCTGCCGAGAGAATTCTCTGTGGTGCTAATCGTAGCCGTGTACCTGCCGCCTAGCGCTAATGCTAACCTGGCGCTAGCCGAATTGTACGAGGCTATCAGCAAGCTCCAGACCGCGCACCCGGACGGATTTCTCATCATTGCCGGCAACTTCAACCATGCGAACCTGAAGTCAGTTCTCCCCAAATTCCATCAACATGTGGACTTTGCTACGAGGGGGGAGAACTGCCTGGATAAAGTTTACACCAACGTGCGTGGTGCCTACAAAGCAGCAGTGCGCCCATAACCTTCTACCTCCTGCACATCCAATGCGTTCTCAGCCCACTTTTGTTCACACTCCTAACTCACGACTGCACCGCCCTGCACAGCTCAAACCACATCATCAAATTTGCCGATGAAACGACCGTGGTTGACGGTCAGCAACAACAATGAGTCGGCGTATAGAGATGAGGTTCAGCAGCTGGCTGCCTGGTGCAGTGAGAACAACCTGTCGCTGAATGTGGACAAAACAAAGGAAATGATCGTCGACTTCAGGAGAACTCGCTCCACCCACACACCACTCAGCATCCACGGCTCCACGGTTGAGACTGTAAAAAACACCTGTTCCTGGGAGTTCACATCTCAGACGATCTCACCTGGACCACCAACACCACCTCCATCACCAAAAAGGTGATGAGACGGCTGAAGCGAGCCAACCTGCCCCCTCCCACCCTCACCGCATTCTACAGGGGCACCATAGAGAGCGTCCTGACCAGCTGCATCTCTGCCTGGTTCGGTAACAGTGCTGTTGCCGATATCAGGCGGCTTCAAAGGGTGGTCAAAACAGCTGGCAACATCATCGGAGCATCTCTTCCGCCGCTGCAGGACATCTTCTACAAGCGCTGCATCAGAAGGGCCTCCTGCATCGTGCTCGACCCCTCACACCCTTCACACAGACTGTTCACACTCCTTCCATCTGGCAGACGCTTTCGCAGCATCAGGTCTCGATCCTCCAGGATGCGTGATAGCTTCTTCCCACAAGCCATCAGACTTTTGAACTCACTCCCTGCCATCACACTTCCCCCCACACACACACCTGGACTGTGAAGAAACTGTTTCTGTTGCACCACTGCACTTTACTGCACCTTACTTTACACACCACCGTCACTTTGATGCACAATAACTACTGTTATGATACTGCACTGCTGCCACTTATTTGCACAAACATTATATGCTGCTTTACAAATGTTTGCACATACACTGAAACATTGTACACATAAATAGCCGAATATAGTATCTGTCATATTATAACCTTCTACCTCCTGCACATCCAATGTAAAATGTCAATTTGCACCTGTTTAAATGTTTGCATATTTGCACATATACTGAACATTGTACTTGGAAATAGTCCGGATATAGTATCTGTCTATTATAACTCTACCTCTTGCACACTCAGTGTAAATGTCAATTTCAACCTGTTAAGAATACTGCATCCTGACTTGACAAACATGTTTACCTCTATGTCTGTCTCTAGCCTCTAATTATATACATATATTTAAAAAAAAAAAAAAAAAATCCCCGTCTAGTCTAAAATGTATATTGTATATTGTCTGGTTTAAAATGTATATTGTTTAATGTATATTTTAGTATTTTACTTATTTATTGTTTATTCCATGTGCCTAGTCGTGCCACTGCCTATTTATTCTCTGTTCTACTGTTCTTTGTTTGTTTGCACTGGAAATAACCTGGAGCCACGTCGTCTCGTCTCTCTATGTATCTGTACAGTATATAGCAGAGATGACAATAAAGTTGACTTTGACTTTTGACTTTGAATACAGTTCAACATTGGCCTGAGAATTCTGCTACAACATTAAATGCTGCACATGCCGGATCAGTAGCAATACAGGAACAACAGTCACGCATTTTTCAGCCTGCACAGGCGCAGAGTATTCAACCGGTGCACAGTATTGCAGGTCCAGACCTTATGGGAATCTTATGGGAATGTGGAATCTTGCAACGGCAAAATGAAATCACGACAATGCTCGTGCAAGAGCAAATGTCATCTAATCTGCCACAGAGAAACAAACATATTTGATGGCGATTCATTGCAGTATCTTACATTTATTAGAACATTTGAGCATCGTATTGAGGAAAGAACCAGCAGCTATCAAGACTTTATATTTCTTGGAGCAGTACACTAGGGGCAGTGTTGGGGAGTAACGGAATACATGTACCGGCGTTATGTGTTTACAATACAAAATATGAGTAACTGTATTCCGTTACAGTTACCGTTTAAATAGGTGATAATTAGAATACAGTTACTTTGTTGAAATAAGTGGATTACGCGGCGGTCTTTTCCTGTTTCATATGTTAGGCTATTCCCTCTCTATCCCCTCTCTAATTTTGGTAATTCCACGCATAACACCTGTTACCCAAACAAAACACGCAATAAGAGGCTCTAATGTAAGCGTCCTGTTAATGTTGGTGGTGTCAGTTACACAATGGACCCGGAGCCAGCACAACAGAGCCAGCAGTGCCCGGGCAGGAATGCATTTCTTACTTGGAAATTTCGTGTTTGCTCCTTTAGAGTAAATATATTGTCTATTCAGGAAGATTTGGGCTTAACAGCCAATTTGGTAGAGAAAAACAAAGAAGAATTTGCAGGATGTGATTGCTACATTCATGTAGTTGTAGAAAGCATGACAATATGTGACCCGATCTGCAGTAATGAGTCGGAAGTCGGCGTTCTATTTATTTAGATATGGGCCGATCATGTTGAAAAACTTCAAAAATATCGTTTTTTTCTTTTCGGAGGCCAGATTAATTTTGAAGACCTTTTCTTTCATATAAGACCAAAAAAGAAGAATCGATATTTTTGATGTTTTTCAACATAATCGGCCGTAAATAGAATGCTGACTTCCGACTCATTACGGCAGATCGGGTCACATCTATTAAGTAATCCAAAGTATTCAGAATACGTTACTCACATTGAGTAACTTAACGGAATACGTTACAAACCACATTTTGGGGCATGTATTCTGTAATCTGTAGTGGAATACATTTTAAAAGTAACCTTCCCAACACTGACTAGGGGGCGACCTAGAGAGCTGGTACAAAGTTGTCTACATATGGCACCACAACAAGGATATCGAAGAGCAAAAGGCCTTCTAAAAGAGCACTTCGGTAACGAACAGCAAATAGCAATTGCCTATATGGACAAAGTGTTTGGATGGCCTGTCATTAAACCTGAGAATGTTCAGGCATTACAAGAATTTGTGCTATTCTTAAGAGGGTGCTGTAATGTTATGACCGAGATATGGTGCATGGAGGAGTTAAATATTCCGTCGAACATGAAGGAAGTGATGATGAGATGGCCATATAAGCTACGGGAGAGATGGAGGACGTGGGCTTGTGAGTTACAAGAACTTCAAGGATACAGGGGTACTTTCCCAGATATGGTGAATTTCCTGGAGACTCAAGTTAGAATTTTGTCTCATCCATTCTTTGGTGATATCACAGATGTGCAACCTAGCACCTTAAAGGCTATGACAAAAAGTAGATCTGTGACTAGGAGTAATAGAAAAGGAAGCAGTTTTGTGACTGATATCTTGGCTACTTCTTATGCTGCAATTTCAAGGGCCCAAGAGTGCAAAATACCAAAGCAGCCCATTACTATTGAAGAGTTAAATGTTGAATCCTCTCTCTATTGTAAGAAATCTCATCCGTTCTTTAAGTGTTTAGAGCTAAATAAAATTCCACAAAGGGACAAGATTGAATTCCTGGAGTCTGCTTTGGGTGCATAATAATCGGCCACATGAGCAGAGAGTGTAAATGTCGTCTGACCTGTGATGAATGTAATTTAAAACATCCAACTCTTTTACATGTTTATGGTAAAGATAAGACAACCAGGCCACAGGAATCGGCAGTTAGCAACGCACTGGTTTCCCTGCATGCGTGTGGTTGTACTGGGGCCGGGGATCAACATTGTACTCTTTTCATCGTACCAGTACAGGTGAAAGCTAAAAAGGGAAACAAGGTGCTTAAGACCTATGCATTTTTGGATCCTGGGAGCACAGCAACACTTTGTTCCAGCAGTTTCTTAAAGAAGTTGAATCTGCAAGGTAAAGGAACAAACATTCTATTACGTACCATGGGACAAGAAAAGGTTGTAGAGACCCATGTTGTTTCAGGATTGGAGGTGTCTAAATTGGGCGGTAATCAGTTTCTAGAGCTCTCAGAAGTGTATACGCAAGCAGCAATTCCAATGTCAAAGAGTAACATTCCTACCCAGCAAGATCTCAAAAAATGGAAATATTTGAGAAATGTTGAAATATTAGAATTGGATGCAGACATTGAAATCCTGATTGGAACTAATGCACCTAAGTTATTGGAACCCTGGGAAATAGTCAACAGCAAAGGGGATGGACCTTATGCCGTAAGGACCCTATTAGGCTGAGTTATTAATGGTCTTTCAAGGGGCGATTGTGAGTGTTGTCAGAAAAGCTGCTCAACCATATATGCCAATAAAGTATCCATCGCCAGGTTGGAAGAGTTGTTGGTTTCTCAGTATAACCAAGACTTAAATGAGAAGTCAGTGGAGGAGAAGCAGGAGATGTCATGGGATGACCTGAGGTTTGTGGAGATTGTGGGAAAGTCTACGTAACTGCAAGAAGGTCATTACTGCATGGATTTGCCTTTTAAAACAGATCCCCATGACATCCCCATGCCAAACAACCGGTGCATAGTTGGACAGCGCATTAACTGTCTGAAAAGAAAGTTTGAAAGAAATAAATTATATCAAGAGGAATATACAGCTTTTCTCACACAGATGGTTGACCATGGATATTCTGAAGTGATACCTAAGGACCAGATAAAATGTGAAGAAGGCCACATGTGGTATCTGCCTCATCATGGGGTGTATCACCCAAGGAAGAAAACTCTAAGGGTGGTTTTTGACTGTGGAGCTTTATATAAATGAACCTCCTTGAACAGTCAGTTGTTGCAGTGTCCTGACCTCACCAACTTGCTTTTTGGAGTTGTTGTAAGATTCAGACAAGAAAATATCGCTCTGATGACAGACATCCAAGCTATGTTTCACCAAGTAAGAGTGTCAGAAATACATGTAAATTTCCTTCATTTTTTGTGGTGGCCTGAAAGAGATAAAACTCAAAGCCCAATAGAACATAGAATGACGGTGCATCTTTTCGGAGCCACTTCATCTCCAAGCTGTGCAAACTATGCTTTGAGAAGGACAGCACTGGATAATAAAGATGTCTTGTCGGCTGAGGTGATTGAGACCATTTGTAAGAACTTTTATGTGGATGATTGTTGTGACGTCCCGGGATTTTATGGTAAGTGGAGTTAAAGAGAGTACGCAACCAAGCACAGCCCAGGCCAGTAAGAAAGGAAAAAAGTCAAGAGAAACACACAGACGAAGAACTGATCTTTTCGTAAAATTTATCGAGACCAATCATTCAATTGGACAAAACACAGGTTGGGTCTTTCGGACGACACCAAAGAAATATACAAAATAAAACAAAACGTCCCTAAACCTACCTGTTAGAAATATCTAGCTAACTAAAAGAAAACAAAATACCTAACCAAAACCTATCTCACTACTCTAACTACAAACCAAAACTTACAAGGGGTGGTGACCGCCGCTAAACTAATGTCTCTAAACAACATAACCTACATGAAAAGAAAATACAAAGGGATAAAGCACAACACAAACAAGAAAAAAAAAAAAAGGTATTTACCCAAAATATGCAAAACTATACAACAGAGCACAAAATAAGAGTTAAGAAATGCTGTATATGCAGATATCATTCAAAATAAACTAACCTGACCCAAACTGAGGACAAACAAAGTGAGCGTCTGATAGCTACATGTGCTCACACAACCGAACCGACCGCTGCTAAGCTCGTCTTCCCGGACTGGGCATCATCTCTCTGGAGGCGGGTGTTGCAGCACGAAACCACCAGTAATGCCAGTCCTCGGCGATCAGCCAATCAGTATCACAGACATCTAGGGGCCGTCTCCAAATCACTCTCCTGGAACACACACAGAAATCCCCACACACGGGCCACCGCCCGTAACACTCCCCCCCTTGAAAATTCAACCAGTAATACCTAAAAAAAAACAACAATCAAAGAGCATGTGACAGAGCATCCGCAAATACATTTTCTGAACTTTTCTTATGTTGTACATTGATGTTAAAGTTCTGCATGAATAGCGCCCAACGCATCAATCTTTGATTATGATTATACATTCTAGACAGAAAAACCAAAGGGTTGTGGTCAGTATAAAGAGTAACAGGTTGTGAACTAGAGCTAACATATACTTCAAAATACGGGAGAGCAAGTAACAAAGCAAGGGTTTCTCTTTCAATAGTTGAATACAGTAACTGATGCTTATTAAATTTCTTTGAAAAATAAACTGGATGCTCAATTCCAGTCGCATCATCCTGTAACAGCACTGCGCCTGCTCCTACTGAGCTGGCGTCCACTTCCAACTTAAAAGGTCTGGAAAAATCAGGGGCACTGAACACTGGAGAGTCAGACAAGAAGTTCTTGACACAGTCAAAAGCATATTGACATTGATCAGACCAGGTAAAAGGAAGAGAAGGACTCAAAAGCGTAGTCAGCGGATCGACAACACTTGAGAAATTGCGACAAAATCCCCGATAATAACCAGCAAGCCCTAAGAAACGGCAAAGCTCTCTTCGGGTTCCAGGTATGGGAAAATCCCTAATGGCCTGCACTTTGGCCTGGACTGGATGAAACTGCCCCTGCCCAACTCGTTTCTCCAGGTAAGTTACAGTAGCTTTGCCAAATTCACATTTAGCCAGGTTAAGTGTTAAGTTAGCCTGGGATAAGCGACTGAAAACCGTGTGAAGGACATTTAAATGTTCCGGCCAGGTATCAGAGCAAAGAATGACATCATCCAAATACGCCTCACAATTGGAGATTACGGATAAAACCATATCAATTAACCGTTGGAATGTAGCAGGTGCATTCCGCATCCCAAAACCCATTACAGAATACTGTGCTAAATGATCTGGGGTTACAAATGCGGAAATCTCAGAGGCTCTCGGCGTCAATGGTATCTGCCAATACCCCTTCAACAGGTCTAATTTACTAACAAATTTGGCAGCTCCGATATGATCCACACAATCATCCACTCTAGGCATAGGGTATGAAACAGAGACTGTGACAGAGTTCACTCTATGAAAATTGGTGCAAAAGCGAAAGGTACCACTAGGCTTTGGAACTAAAATACAAGCAGAGCTCCAAGGACCACAGCTAGGCTTCGCAAACCCATGTTCTAACAGGTAAGTCACTTCAGTTGACAGACACCACCACTTTTCCGGATTCACTCTATAAGCATGTTGTTTTATTGGCTTTGCTCCGGCGACGTCAATGTCATGCTGTACCAGAGTCATCCGAGTAGGCACGTCATTAAACAGCTCCAGATACAACTGTATTTTTTGGCATATATCTTTCCGTTGATCTTCCGACAGATGTGTTAACATGGACGGTAAAACTTTAAGAATCTCAGAGTTATTAAGACAGGCGGTCTGCTGAGCTGGATCTACACTAAAGTCCTCAGGGCAAGGAGACCTCCTTGCACACCTCCTGAGCCATACCAGTAAGTCTACACTGCAGCATTAAGGACAACAAATCCTTCGGCCAATGTAATGAATTTGCGATTCTTTTGAACTGTCAGGTTCGTCAGGGATCTGGTAAGGATTTGACGAGAAAGGCAGATGCAAGCAAACTTCCAGCGGCCGGGTTAGGCGGCTGTAGGAATGCTCTCCGATTCGGACAGGGATCTGATTTGGATATGAACCGAATACCACAGTTTCACAATTCGACAGTGATCTGGTTAGGATGTAATGAATTGCTACCCGTTAGCCCTTGTAGCGTGCTGGTTAGCCCAAACGCGGCTGAGAGCGTGAGTAGGCAGGAAAGCCACGCGGGTTGATATAAGAACTCTCTTACGCGAAGAGTAAGGATTACCACAATAATCCGCGTTCTAGCGACACACACTCTAACAAAGAGATGAACCCAATAACTGGAGTACTCACAGTTGATGCCGATGAGAATCGGAAAAGGGCCGGGTGGACTCTAATGGCAGAGCGACACGCCGCGAGGAAGTGAATCCTTAAATACCCTTTGAACCGTGACCGGCCGCGTCCCATTCCAATTACTGGCCACGGAGTGGAGTGCGTGTGACACGAATGCCGCAAAGTAAGCATCCACTTCGGATTCACGGAATTGAGGTAATAACTGAATAGCTTTAGTCACATCAAAATCTACTTCCTACAGCCATCTAACAATGCACTTGATGAATTCTCCAAAAATCCCTTCACTGAAAAGCGTTCCATTACCAAAATATTACCCTAGTGTTCTTTTTTTTCTTTCCTCTGCCTGTCTGTAGATGGTTTGCGCAACAACAATAATGATCCCGGATGAGCCCCCAATTGTTACGTCCCGGGATTTTATGGTAAGTGGAGTTAAAGGGAGTTCGCAACCAAGCACAGCCCAGGCCAGTAAGAAAGGAAAAAAGTCAAGAGACGAAGAACTGATCTTTTTGTAAAATTTATCGAGACCAATCATTCAATTGGACAACACACAGGTTGGGTCTTTCGGACAACACCAGAGAAATATACAAAATAAAACAAAACGTCCCTAAACCTACCTGTTAGAAATATCTAGCTACCTAAAAGAAAAAAAAATACCCAACCAAAACCTATCTCACTACTCTAACTAACTACAAACCAAAACTTACAAGGGGTGGTGACTGCCGCTAAACTAATGTCTCTAAACAACATAACCTACATGAAAAGAAAATACAAAGGGATAAAACACAACACATATGAGAAGAAAAAAAAGCGGTATTTACCCAAAATATGCAAAACTATACAACAGAGCACAAAATAAGAGTTAAGAAATATATGCAGATATCATTCAAAATAAACTAACATGACCCAACCTGAGGACAAACCAAGTGAGCCTCTGATAGCTACATGTGCTCACACACAGGCCACCGCCCGTAACAATTGTCTAAAATCTTTGCCATCTGAAGTGGAAGCAATAAGGTTTGTCGTGGACCTCACTGAGGCATGTTCAAAGGGAGGATTCCAATTGCTCAAATGGACAAGTAACAGTTGAGCTGTATTGTCACCCATTCCTGAAGAAAAGCAATCTGAAACCATTAGACGGCTGCATTTGGAGCAAGATGATCTGCCTATGGAGATGGCACTTGGATTGAATTGGCATGTTGAAAGTGACACCTTCATATTTACTCCTATTATGGAACGGCGTCCACGTGGAATTCTATCACTTGTCAGTTCAATATATGACCCTTTGGGGTTCTTGTCCCCATTCACTTTGTTACCAAAGTTGCAATTGCAGGAAGTGTGCAGAAAAAACATGTCTTGGGACGAACCTATACCTCAGACAATGTTGCAACATTGGATAAGATGGCTGTCAGATTTGGAGAAGATGGAAAAGCTTAAAATAAGTCATTGTGTTAAGCCAAGATGCTTTGGAAAATCTACCAATGCACAGTTGCATCATTTTGCAGATGCCAGTAGTTATGGTTATGGCTCTGTGTCCTATTTAAGGCTGGAAAATCAAGATGAGAAGGTGTATGTCGCGTTTATGTTGCCAGGGTGGCACCATTAAAACAGACCACAATCCCTCGTCTTGAACTCACAGCTGCCTTCTTGGCTGTTAAGGTTGATAGCATGCTCAGTAAGGAGCTGTCGTTGCAAGTAGACAAATCATGTTTTTGGACAGATAGTCAAACCGTGCTGAAATATATTAATAACGACACAAAACAATTTCGTACCTTTGTCGCTAACAGAGTGACTGCGAATAAGAGAAGCAACAAGCACTGGTCAGTGGAGGTACATCAATTCTAAAGACAACCCTGTCGATGAAGCCTCTAGAGGTCTGAGTGCAGATGGCTTTCTTACATGTGAGAGGTGGTTAAAGGGCCCAGACTTTCTGCGAAGATCAGAGATTGAGTGGCCAGGAGCATGTCAACCACAGGCCATATCCCCTGAGGACCCAGAGGTTAAAAGGGATGTGCTGATGAACGTCGCCATACGCATTACAGCTGCAAGCACTAGACTTATTAATAATTTTTTGGAATGGGCCAAACTTAAGACCTCTGTTGCTTGGTTCCTTAGGCTTAAATCCATTCTTCTGGAGTTGAGAAGAAAACGAGGGAGATGGTAGCCTCGTTAGCATCTATTGGTTTATCTCCACAGCCAAAGAAGGTGGAAGAGTTGATGAGAGGGGTCAGAAGAGCAATTGGTAGGCAATCACTCTCAGTAAGTTATCTTTCTAGTGCAGAATCGTTTCTAGTGCCATTATTCGTTTCAACCAGCAAATGACGTTTAAGGAAAAGATCTCAACGTTGAGAGAAGGAGCATCTGTTGTAAAGAAAACTAGCAATATTTATAGGTTGGATCCTGTGTTAAAGGATGGTCTGCTGAGAGTGGGTGGAAGACTCAAGAGTTCAAACATCCTGTTATACTCTCCAAGGGTCAACATGTGTCCAATCTTATTCTGCGGTACATACATCAACAACTTGGGCATACCAGAAGAAATCATATGCTTTCAACTTTGGGAAGGAAGTATTGGATTACAAAGGCCAATTCTGCCTGTCGGCAAATAATATCTGACTGTGTGTTCTGTAGACAGCATCGTGGACAGCCAAGTGAGCAGAAGATGGCTGACATGCCCATAGAAAGAATAACTCCAGATTTGCCTCCCTTTACGAATGTTAGTTAGTTATGCCCTCCACCCCTTCCGGGGTATGGGCCGCCAAAGATAGATCTCCAGAGGTTTCTGTCCTGGGCCATTCTTTCTAGTTGACTCCAGGTGTAGCCCATCCTTGTGATGTCTGCCTCGAGGTCGTGTCGCCAGGTGTTTCTTGGATGGCCTCTCTTTCGCTTGCCTTTGGGGTTCCATCTGAGAGCCTGTCTGGTGATGCTGGTTTGCAGTTTGTACGAATGTAGGGGTAGATTATTTCGGACCTATTGAGGTCAGGAGAGGGTGCACTACGATCAAAAGATATGGAGTCATTTTTACCTGTATGACCATTAGAGCCGTGCATTTGGAGGTGGCTTATACTCTGAATACAGATTTTTGTATTAACGCTGTTCGAAGGTTCATTTGTCGTAGAGGTCAAGTCTGTAGCATAAGATCAGACAATGGCACAAATTTTGCTGGAGCAGAGCGGGAATTAAGGTAAGATTTAGTGACTGTTCAATCACAGTAAGATCCATGCTGCACTTTTGAAGCAGGGAATTGATTGGATCTTCAATATTCCGGCTGCATCACTTCATGGTGGAGTTTGGGAACGTCTTATTAAAATGGTTAAGCAAGTCTTGTATTCTGTTTTGCACCAACAATCTCTGGATGATGAAAGTCTTCATACTGTCCTATGTGAGGTAGAAGCCATTCTTAATGACCGTCCTATAACCACAGTGTCCGATGATGTTAATAATTTGGAAGCTCTTACATCTAACCATATACTTTTATTGAAAGGAAAACCTATTCTGGCTCCCAGACTGTTTCAAAAAAAGTGATCTTTATGTCAGAAGATGATGGAGACAGGTTCAATATCTTTCGGATTTATTCTGGAAGAGATGGACAAGGGAATATCTGCCATTGCTACAGGAAAGGCAAAAGTGGGCAAAGCCCCAGAGAAACTTTGTGACTGGAGACATTGTTGTTGTCATTGATCACACTGCTCCTCATGGATCATGGATTATCAGAAGAGTAACAAAGACTTACCCAGATAAGGGTGGACTTGTACATGCTGTAGAGACCAAGACAGGAAAGTTGGAGCACCCTATTTCTAAGCTCTTTTTGTTGCAAGAAGCAGTATAAGGGATCCTTTTTAATTTTGGAAGATGTAAGAAAGAAGATCTGAAGATTATTTTCCTGTTTTGGCTCCCTTATGTTTGGTGGGGAAATTGGTTACATCTCCCAATAGGGGCTGGTGTGTGGGAGCCATTTGGTCATTTTAGCTTGGTGTGTGATGATGGACACTGATGGCTAGGTGGATCATTGGTGGTGGTTGCACGACACCCGAGTTAAAACTTATATGGCCACGGGGGAAGGGTAGGTGTAGGTGTGGCGGGGAGATCACATGGTTTTTTACCTTTGGCACCTGGTCAGGTTCACGCCAAGTTTGTGATTTCCTGTTTTCATCACTGGATAAACGTAAATAAATGGGAGTATCACCCAAAGACAGTAACGTGTGGACCTTATGTTATTTTATGACCGTCATGCCAGTGAGTTAGGTCCAGGATCTACCTGCACTGAGAGCGACTGAAAATAAGGAAGAGAGGACAGCTGCTACAGTAGCAGTTTACCTCATCATGTGAGCTGTCCTCGGGCAGAGACACTAGCTTCTTCTCAAGGCCAACCTGAATAAAACACATTTCATCTGCAGCTGTAACTGTTGTTGTAGTTGGTCCCGGTAATGCACAGAATATAAGGCTTGCAGTTTTATTTATACATTTTGCAGGTGCAGATAACCTCCGTTTTCCATGCAGAGGTCCATCTTTGCCGAACAGCCCTGGGAAGGATCCTCAGAACAACTGAAACCGCAATAAAGTTTGAAGTCATCAGATAACATGTGATCCATGATTAATCTCTAACAGAACTACTGTAACCTGTACATCTCTTGCTGGACCGGTACACTGGCAGTCATTCAGGCCTGGCAGAACCAGATGCTTGATTATGTGTGCCTGTCACAGCTGAAGGCATCCTCCAAAGTGTTTGCAGTGACTTACATCATTGCCCTTACTGCCTGCTCAACACCACTCGTGCCCTGCATAATACCATAACCATACTGCTGGATAAATACTGTATCATGAATTACTTGTTTTATGTGTTCACGTAACTACATGGTTAGAATAAAATACTACAGCACTCAAATTTAGCTAACATATCTTTATTATTAGATTAGCTACAGTGTGGCAAAAAAGTATTTGGCAGCCACCGATTGTGCAAGTTGTCCCACTTAAAAAGATGAGAGAGGTCTGTTATTTTCGTCATAGGTACACTTCAACTGTGAGAGACAATATAAAACAAATCCAGGAAATCACATTGTATGATTTTTAAAGAATTTATTTGTATAATGGTGCAGAAAATAAGTATTTAGCATCTACAAACAAGCAAGAATTCTGGCCCTCACAGACTGTTACTTCTTCTTTAAGAAGCTCTTCTATCCGCCACTCGTTAATTATATTAATGGCACCTGTTTGAACTTGTTATCTGTATAAAAGACACCTGTCCACACCTTCAAACATCAGACTCCAACCTCCACCATGGCCAAGACCAGAGAGCTGTCTAAGGACACCAGGGACAAGATTGTACACCTGCATAAGACTGGGATGAGCCAATCTACAATAGGCAAGCAGCTTGGTGAGAAGAGATCAATTGTTGAAGCAATTATTAGAAAATGGAATAAATACAAGATCACTGACAATCTCCCTCAACGTGGGGCTCCATACAAGATCTCACCTTGTGGGGTACAAATGATCTTGAGAGTGGTGAGGAAACGGCCCAGAAATACATGGGGGGAACTGGTCAATGACCTGAAGAGAGCTGGGACCACAGTAACAAAGGTTACTATTAGTGTATAAAAGGTTGGGATGCTTAGGTGACTTTTTTTAATGCGTTTGCACTGTCGCGTTTTAACTGACGTAGTTTCGGTGTAACTCGAGCCTCATAACACCTGCGCCTGATCTGCCTATGTGAGTTGGTGAGCCACGCGAGTTTGTGCTGCGGAGAAGGCCGTTAAATTTTCTGTTACGTGGGTTGGTTAGTCGTCGTTGCAGTGCTGAGATTTCAAGTCAACCTTTTCACTGTTGAGTCCATGACGATCAATAAGTTCCTCATGTTCGTGTTCATACGAAGTTTATATAGATACATGTTGGGAATAATAATGCAATCTGGATGTTTCGTAGACTATTTCTGTTCAGTTGGAGTGTAAATGTGTATTACAAATGCATTATGTACAGTTGAATTTGTAAACCTTATGTGTATGTACTTAGATTTCATTAATACAACTGTAGAGAAATTTATGTTTGTTAGTCAATTTATAAGTGCCAAATCTGTGCTTTATTTGTGATTACAGACTCAACAGCCTAAGTTGTCTTGAATTGGACCTAAAATAGAAAAATGCTCGAACCCTAATGTCTCTTGTCATTTCCTGCATTCTGACCGATGCCCCATCTTGATTACTGCATAAACCTTAAAGAATCAGTTGCCACGCCTAACACCTCCACATCATTGGTCCTTCGAGTCGGATGCAGTAAACAAGATGGATCCAGATAAAGAGATATTCCATGATGCAAGGCCAAAGCGGCAAACCTGTTGACCTGCTAGACTTCAGGACTGCGAAGTGGATTATGTGGGCTACCGTCAAAGAGTCCCGCGGCAGCTAGGCTCACCATATGTTACTAGGGAGACACTGGCGTTCCATCCATGGGAAGACCCCAATACTGTGAACCCCGTCTCAACTCCTCAGACTGATCCTCGTAGCTTTCAAGGGGACGCTGCTCACAACGAGATCCCTCAGCCAGCCTCAGGATGCTACCAAGGCCACAATCTGAATAGTGAAGCTGCCCTTCCTGAACATACACAGTCACACCTGTGGAGCCCATACCCAAGCACCTGCCTCAATACCGATTTAAGAGCCATTCAAAGGGAGAGTGCTAAGCTGCTTCAAACACAACAAGCTTTCCAGTCAGGCATCCTGGAGCTTAACAAGGCACAAAGTGAGATCAAGGAGCTTATTAAGGTAGCCCGCTCACTGAGAGCAGAGGTTGGTCAGTTTAATGCCCCATCTTCTAACTACAGCCCTCATGAACCTGGGTGTACTAACCCTGTAGAACCCCGGCGTCCCATTGCTGAAACACCACCTCAAGAAGAGGAGGAGAGGGAAGGGTGGCCTGATCCATTATGCTGTGATCCTGATGAGGAGCCACATACAAGCATGTACGACCTTAAGTTCGAAGCTTCTGCGCTAGACTATAGCCAACCTTTCTACGTCCCTGAAGACTCCATGGATACACCTCACATGCCTCCCTCACCAATACAATGGTATCCCCCTCCTCCAGCCTCTGTTCAACACAAAGGGACATCAGCTAATCATATTTATGGAAGGCACCCCCAGCAGCTACCTCATCATTCTACACCCCTTAATCAGCCATTCACTTACCTTGCGCCAGCCTATACCAGACCAGTGTCTGCAGCACCCAGATGAGCTTACCAGCCACTGGCCATGAACAGAGCAACACTTGCTGCTCCAATGCCTCACCTACCCCGCAGCCCTATCTACCTGAACAAGCATACAGGGGCCCCCAACCCACTATCCCTAAGTTTGTCCACTCTGATCTTAGTGAGTTTGCAAGGTTACGTATAGCATTAAAGAACTTGCTTCCATCTAATGCTACAGAACTCTTTAAGTATCAAATATTTGTAGACCACCTTAAGCTAGATGAAGCCAAGCTTATTGTTGACGCCTACTTAAACTCACCAACACTTTACTCTGACACCCTGCCTGCCCTCTATGATAAATTCAGCCAACCCCATCAGCTTGCCCTGAGATGGATAGCTAGTGTGCTTGAGGCCCCAGAGGTTAAATGCACTGATATCGTTTTCTCTCCAGATACAATCACTAGTGGGTCTCCTGCAAACCTTGGGCCCCGAAGGGGAGATTGAACTCAACTGCGGCTCACATGTAGCTCGACTGCTGAGCAAGCTCCCTCCTGAACAGCGAGTCGAGTTCCAGCGACATCAGTTCAAGCAGTCTGGACCCACCCACACCTTATATGATTTGTCAGAGTGCCTCCGTTATGAATTGTGGTGTCAGGGCTTTGACAGTCAAGTTAGCAGGAAAGCGAATAAGGAGAAACAGACCACAAAGACCAGGGGAGGTCAGGGGAACAAAACAGTGACAGTCCTGCATGGTGCTGGTGAGGCCCCACAGCCCACCTCCCAGTTATGCCAGGGGAACGCAACAAAGAAGACAGCAAAGAGTAAACCTTACGGTGCCTACTGTAAGAGCACTGAGCATTATCTCAGCCAATGTGGCGACGTTGCCAAACTATCCAAAGAGCAGCTAAAACAGTGGATCCAATTTAACAAGTGCTGCTGGCACTGTGCACAAGCTCACCAAGCATCCCAGTGTACGCTAAAGAAACCCTGCAACCTCTGTCAAGGGAAACACCTCCTGCCTCTCCACGAGATGAACGTACGATCAGAGAAGGGTCACACAGATATGTCAGTGAAAAGGGAAGGTCTTCTAACTAGTCCTGCCTCTTACACCCTCTACCTTGACCGGACCGGAGCCAGCAACCGCACCATGCTGAAGGTTGTACCAGTGCTCGTACATTATGGGGAGAGGACCCTGGATACCTTTGCAATCCTCGATGACAGATCTGAGAGGACTATGCTGTTATCAGTAGCAGCCAAGTCACTTGGCATAAAGGGAACCCCCAAAGCCCTCCTACTATGCACAGTACATCAGGATATTCAGGTACTCCATGGGCAAGCTGTCTCGTTCCATGTCTCCCCCACCAACTCCTCAGACCAGTTATGAGATAGGAGGAGCCTTTACGGCAAGCTGTCTCAGTTTAGCTCAGTACACCTATCCCATTGAGCGCCTTCAGAGTAAGTTCAAACACCTGCGTGGCATTCCCTTACCTACCTTCAAAGAAGCCAAGCCATTCCTCCTTATTGGCTCTGACCAGCCCTACTTAATAACACCTGTTGAGCCTGTAAGACTTGGTCTGCCTGGTAGTCCAGCAGCAGTCCGCACCCGGTTGGGGTGGACTCTTCAAGGGCCCATCCAGCTCATGGGGCGGCCAGCCCTGCCTACTCAGTGCTTGTTCACCGCTTCCCCACCACTGATGGATGAGCTGTATCAGCACGTTCAGCGGCTCTGGCAAGTAGACACTCTACCTCATCAGCGAGAGAAAGAGGTGACCCGGTCAAAGCAGGATAGGCAGGTGGTCTCCCTTCTCAAAGCCAAGACTGTCCGCACTGAGGTGGATGGGGTCTTCAGGTATGTTACCCCTCTGCTGCGCCATGCCAACATGCCACCACTGCATGCCCCAAGGGAGTCAGTTATGCCTATGCTGCGTAACATGGAGAAACGCCTCCTTAGGAACCCCGAGCAGGCAGAGGCATACAAGATTGAAATGTGGAAACTCATTGATTATGGTGTAGTGAAGGAAGTTAATGAAGGGAGCCCCTCTGAAGAGAGTTGGTACAGCCCCATCACCTTGTAAGCCACAATGGAAAAAACTGCCTTGTCTTCAACTTCTCACACAGTTACCAGGGGCAGTCTCTGAATCAGTACCTCCTACCTGGTCCCACCCTCAGTGCCTCTTTGCTGGGAGTTCTTGTGAGCTTTCAGGAACATCCTATAGCAGTCAATGGAGACATCAAGGGGATGTTTCATCAGGTGCGCCTCCTCCCTGTTGACCGCCCCTTATTAAGGTTCCTGTGGTGTGATCTGAAGGTTGACAAGCCTCCTAGAATCTTTGAGTGACAGGTTCTGCCATTTGGAACCACCTGCAGCCCTTGCTGTGCCATATATGCCCTGCAGTGTCACATCATTGATCACAGACAGTCAGATGACAACCTGAGGTTCTCAGTGGAGAACTGCTTTTATGTCAACAACTGTTTGCAGAGCGTAGGCATCACTGGTGGAGCCAAGCCTCTGGTGGACCAACTCAGAGACACGTTGGCATCAGCAGGCTTTCAAATGTGGCAGTGGGCATGCAATGATACCAGCATCCTGAGCCACCTACCTGCAGAAGCTAGATCAGAAAGCCTAGACCTGTGGCTGGCACAGGATAAGTCCAACCCACTGGAATCAACCCTCGGCCTCAGCTGGAAGGTTGGCAGACCGACACCTTAGGCTTTAAACATAGGCCCGTGGTGTATGATGCCCCAACCCTGCGGAACATCTACCAAGTCATAGCTACACAGTATGATCCTCTGGGTTACCTCCTGCCCTACTCCACCCGGGCTAAACTCATCATCCGGCAGCTGTGGGACCAACAGCGTGATTGGGATGACTCCAATCTATCATCTGAACTCCTGCAAGCCTGGTCAGACTGGGAAGCTGAGCTTAAGTACCTGCCGCATGTTGCCTTCCCTCGCCCCTACATGCCAGTTGATGTAAGCCCAGAGGGTGCCACATGAGAAGTGCACATCTTTGCAGATGCCTCAGAGAAGGCCTATGGAACCGTGGCATATATGAGGACACTGATAGCCTCGTTCACCTGTCCTTTATCCTTGCCCGTTCACAAGTAGCGCCCAAACACCTACAGTCTATACCACGCCTAGAGCTCTGTGCCACTCTAATAGCTGCACAGCCAGCACGTGTCCTTGAGAAAGAGCTCACCTTGCCAGTGTCCTGTACTGTCTTATGGTCAGACTCCACTACAGTGCTAACCTGGCTACATTCCCAATCTTGCCGTTTTAAAGTCTTCGTGGGGGAAGGGTAGCTGAGATACAAGAGTTAATGGAGAACTGCACCTGGCGCTATGTAGATTCAGTAAATAACCCCGCCGATGATCTGACTCCAGGCAAGACATTAGAAGCCCTCATCAAATCTAACCGATGGTCAGAAGGGCCCCCCTTCCTGCTCCAGAGCCCTGACAACTGGCCGGAGCAGCCCAGTGCTGAGTCACCTGAAGACAAAACAGAGCTTAAGGGGACTGCTTTCTGTGGTGTGACCACCCTCCCATCCATGACTACAGCTGTGGAGGATGCCGCATATAGCACCTGGCAAGAACTCTTGGATGCCACAGCTCAAGATCTCCAATAGAACCCTGGCAGCTCTTCTCCCAGTACAGAAGAGTATCGCCAGGCAGAAATGATCATTCTGCGGCGAGCTCAACAGCAGTCATTCCCTGAGGACTATAAACTTCTTGCAGCAGGGAAACCTGCTCTATCTGGGAGTCATCTATGCACCCTAGCTCCCAAAATGGACAAGTCCTCAGCCCTCATTAGAGTTGGTGGGTGACTGAGGTGGCTGGAGGGGTACGTTGATGTTTCATTGCACCCTATCATCCTGGATGCCTCCCATCCAATTATACACCTGCTCATCCAGAAGTGTGACCTGCATCATCCTGGGCCTGAATGGGTCTTTGCAGAGCTGCGGAGGTCATACTGAGTAATACATGGGCAAGAGGCTATCTGACGACACCAGCATGCCTGTCCAGAATGCCAACACTGGAGAGCTCAGCCTTCAGTCCCTAAGATGGCTGATCTCCCCACCGCTCGTCTACAGCTACATAAGCCAGCTTTCCATTCTGCTGGCATTGACTGCTTTGGACCCATGTTGGTAAAGGTGGGCAGACACCATGAGAAACGCTGGGGGATCATATTCAAGTGTCTAACAACCAGAGCAGTACACCTGGATCTCCTCAGTAATATGGACACTGATGCCTACCTGATGGCCCTCAGGCGATTTATTGCCCACAGAGGAACCCCTGCTGAGCTGTGGTCAGACCAAGGGACTAATTTTAAAGGAGGAGAGAGGGAACTTAGGGAAGCCTTCAGCAGTATGGCCCCTACCTTGCAACAACAACTCGCCCGCCAAAGGATTGAATTCCACTTTAACCCCCCTGCAGCCCCTCATTTTGGGGGTGTGTGGGAACGAGAAGTCCATTCAGTCAAGTCTGCACTTCGCATTAGGTGCTCCTCACAGTTCTCCTGGAGGTTGAGGCCATCCTCAATTCAAAGCCACTGGGCTATGTATCCTCTGACATTGCCAATCTTGACCCAGTAACTCCAAATTGCCTGCTCATGGGGTGGCCGGATGGGTCACTTCCCCAAGTGGTCTACCCAGAGACCGACATCTTGAGTCGTTGACGATGACAGCACTCCCAAATCCTGGCGGACCACTTCTAGTCCCAATTCATCAGGGACTACCTCCCCAACCTGCAGACTAGGCAGAAATGTCAATCTTCCTCCCTGAGCTCCTGGACAAGGCAGTTATCATGATGGTGGACCAGCAGTTGCCTCAAGCTCTGTGGCCCATCGGCCGCATGCTTGAGAACCATCGCAGCAATGATGGACAGATCCGCTGATGTGACCATCAAGGGACACACATATACCAGGGCGGTAGCCCGGTTGGTGATGTTGCCAGCCCTCCCGTCTGGGGAGGACGATGTGCCGCCGACTTCAACCCCTAAGATTGACTGATCTGCCATTTGTTGGCAGCAAATGGGCCCAACACATTTGGGGGCGGCTGGATAAAAGGTTGGGATGCTTAGGTGACTTTTTTTAATGCGTTTGCACTGTCGCGTTTTAACTGACATAGTTCCGGTGTAACTCAAGCCTCATAACACCTGCGCCTGATCTGCCTATGTGAGCTGGTGAGCCACGCGAGTTTGGGCCATGGAGAAGGCCGTTAAATTTTCTGTTACGTGGGTTGGTTAGTCGTCGTTGCAGTGCTAAGATTTCAAGTCAACCTTTTCACTGTTGAGTCCATGACGATCAGTAAGTTCCTCATGTTCGTGTTCATACAAAGTTTATATAGATACATGTTGGGAATAGTAATGCAATCTGGATGTTTCGTAGACTATTTCTGTTCAGTTGGAGTGTAAATGTGTATTACAGATGCATTATGTACAGTTGAATTTGTAAACCTTATGGGCCGGTTTCCTGAACATAAATTAAGTCTAGTCTTGGACTAAATTGTAATACCAATGGAGATTTACCATTCAAACTCATGTCCAACACATGTCCAGGCCTGTCTAAAGTTTGCCAGAGACCATCTGGATGATCCAGAGGAGGATTGGGAGAATGACATGTGGTCAGATGAGACCAAAATAGAACTCTTTGGTATAAACGCCACTCGCCGTGTTTGGAGGGGGAAGAATGCTTAGTTGCATCCCAAGAACACCATACCCACTGTAAAGCATGGGGGTAGAAACATTATGCTTTGGGGCTGCTTTTCTGCAAAGGGGACAGGACGACTGATCCGTATTAAGGAAAGGATGAATGGGGCCATGTATCGTGAGATTTTGGGCAAAAACCTCCTTCCATCAATGAGAGCACTGAAGATGAAACATCACAGCTCTTGAGAAGATCTGCATGGAAGAATGGGCCAAAATACCAGCTACAGTGTGTGTAAACCTGGTGAAGACCTACAGGAAAAGTTTGACCTCTGTCATTGCCAACCAAGGTTACATTACAAAGTATTGAAGTGAACTTTTGTTATTGACCAAATACTTATTTTCTGCACCATTATACAAATAAATTCTTTAAAAATCATACAATGTAATTTCCTGGATTTTTTTTACTCTGTCTCTCAAAAGTCAAAGTCAAAGTCAAAGTCAACTTGATTCAAGATTCAAGATTCAAGATTCTTTATTTGTCACGTGCAAGTTATACAGGTACAACAAGCAGTGAAATGTATCCTGATCCGCTCTTTAACTGTGCAATAGACAAGGAAGATAGAGACGCAATACAAACTTACAAACATAAATACTAACTTAAATACGGAGGCTGGGGTAACAGGACAAAAATAAAACTATACATTATACAATAAGGAACATAAGGAACATAAAGTTAAATAAAGTTAAATGTGCAAACCTGAGAATGTAAACATTGTAAAAATTTTAAATGTAAATGTGCTAGGGCAGGACAGGTGCAAAGAGATGATTTTTTTTTAAGTGCCAAGTGCAGCTGCAGCATTGTACATTGAAGTGGCAACCAGTATAAGTTATCGTAACACTTATTTTTTTATAAGAGGTATGTATTAGCAGCATATAATAACATGGACAAATTGACAGTATAGTTATCGTAACAACGATATGAGGTATGTAATAGCAGCATGTAATAGCATGGACATGTACAGTATAAGTTATTGTAACAGCGAGGTATGTATTAGCAGCATATAAAGAACTGAGACCTAGAAAGGCATGTCCTGGTTAAGGAAACGGATGGCCTGAGGATAGAAACTCCTCCTGAGTCTCTCTGTTTTGGCCATGATGGTGCGGAACCTTCTGCCTGATGGCAGAAGATGAAAAAGCCTGTTTCCTGGGTGGGCTGAGTCTTTTAAAACCTTGATTGCCCTGGTCTTACATCTCTTGGAGTAAGTGTCCTGCAGGGAAGGGAGAGGTGACGTGCAGCAGCGCTCCGCTGCCCGGATCACTCTCTGGAGGGCTTTCTGGTCCTGAACACAGCTGTTCCCGTACCAGGACAAAATGTTCTGGGTAATGATGCTCTCCACAGCACCAGAGTAGAAAGCTTTAAGAACAGCAGGGGAAACCCGAAACTTTCTCAGCTTCCGAAGGTGATAAAGACGCTGCTTTGCCTTCTTGACCTGAACATTGATATGTCCAGCCCATGTCAGGTCCTCAGAGATGTGAACACCAAGGTACTTGAACGAGGACACCTTCTCCACCGGAGCACCGTTGATGGAGAGGGGTCTGTAGTTGCGCTGTCCCCGGCTGAAGTCCACCACCAGCTCTTTCGTCTTGCTGACGTTCAGCTGGAGGCAGTTTTCCTGGCACCAGTGCGCCAGGTTCTCCACCTTGTCCACGTAGGCCGTCTCATCGTTGTTGGAGATTAACCCCAACACCACTGTGTCGTCCGCAAACTTAACAATGTTGTTGGAGTCATGAGCGGCCACACAGTCCGAAGTGTATAGTGAGTACAACAGCGGAGAAAGTACACACCCCTGAGGAGCCCCTGTGTTGGTGGTGATGCTGTTGGCGACAGACCTGCCTGCCCGCACCACCTGAGATCTGCCTGTGAGAAAGTCCAGCACCCACGTGCACAAGCAGGTGTTGAGTCCTAGGCCTCTCAGTTTGTAAAACAGTCTATAGGGCACTATTGTGTTGAATGCTGAGCTGAAGTCGATAAACAGCAATCTCACATAGTTACCCTGTTTCTTGTCCACATGGCTGAGGGAGGTGTGCAGGACGTGGGAGATGGCATCCTCTGTAGATCGGTTAGAGCGGTAGGCAAACTGGAGCGGGTCCATGGTGCTTGGGATGGAGGAGGAGATGATGTGCTTGATCAGTCTTTCAAACACCTTCATAACTACCGATGTCAGTGCAACAGGGCGGTAGTCATTCAGGCATGAAGGTTTGTTGTTCTTGGGCACGGGGACGATGGTGGATTTCTTGAAGCAGGTGGGGACCACGGACTTCGCCAGAGACTCGTTGAAGATGGCGGTGAACACACCTGACAGTTGGTCAGCGCAGCAGCGCAGCAGGCGCCCGGAGATGCCGTCTGGACCCGCCGCCTTTCTGGTGTTCACCCTCCTCAGCGCCGCGCGGACGTCGTGCTCTGCGATGCTGATGACGTCACCGTCCTCGGTCGCCGGCCGGCTGGTAGCAGTAGCCGCCTGGCTAACCTCGAAGCAGGCGTAGAACTCGTTCAGCTCGTTGGCAAATGCAGAGTCGGCGCCGATCGTCGCGGTGTCTTTGGCTTTATAGTCCGTAATAGTGCGCAGTCCATGCCACAAGCTTCGTGCGTCACCCTGATGAAATTTCGATTCAATTCGCTGTTTGAAGTTGCGCTTGCAAACTCGAATCTGGCGGCGAAGTTCGTAGGAGGCCGCTTTATAAGCACTCAAATCGCCGGTAGTGAGAGCGGCGTTGTAAGCAGCAGTCCGGGCATTCACAGCAGCGCGAATCGATCTGTCCACCCACGGCTTCTGGTTAGGAAAGGTTTTAACTCTCACCGTGGGGATGACTTCGCTCGCAAGCTTGCTAACGAAGCTAACTGCTACATCCGCAAACTCGTTGATGTCCTCTGCGCAGGCTCGGAACATGTCCCAGTCTACGTCATCGAGCGCGTCCTGCAGCGTAGCCTCTGATTGGGCAGACCAGCGTTGCACCTCCCTCACGACCGGAGCCTCACGACGAAAGCTTTGTTGATATTCCGGTATGAGGAAAATGGCGGAATGGTCAGATTTCCCGAAAGCCGGCTGGGAAGAAACTTTGTACGCATGCTTGTACGGCGTGTAACAGTGGTCCAGTGTGTTGTTTCCTCTTGTCGGGCATGTAACGTGTTGAAAAAAGTTCGGCATGACTTGTCTGAGATTCGCCTTATTGAAGTCCCCTGCTACAATGAGCACTGCATCCGGGTGTTTGTTTTGGAGCGCACACAACACATCATGCAGTTCGGATAAAGCTGTACCTGTGTCCGCGTGGGGTGGGATGTAGACCGCCATGGCGATGACCGAGGTGAACTCGCGAGGCAGGTAGAAGGGGCGACACTTAATGCTCAGGTATTCCAGATGAGGCGAACAGCGGCTGGAGAGAGTAGAAACACTCCGTGCATCGCACCACTTGTTGTTAATCATGAAACACACTCCTCCACCTTTAGCCTTGTTGGACTCTGCCGTTCTGTCCATGCGGAACACAGAGAATGAGTCCGACGGCGTAACAGCTCGGTCCGGCACGGTGGGGGTCAGCCATGTTTCAGTAAAGCACAGCATGTTACAGTCCCTCATATCGCGTTGAAAAGTAACTCTGGCCCGTAGATCGTCTAACTTGTTGTCCAGTGACTGAACATTAGCCAGCAAGATACTCGGTAGTGGTGTGCGATGAGCTCGTTCTCTCATTCTGTTGCGGACGCCGCCACGTTTTCCCCGGCGCTTCTTTGTTCTGCGCCTCGGGTCAGCGTCGCGTCCATTGTTCTCGTCCGGGCCTCGTAGTATCTCAGACGGCCACGACGGGTCAGGCTTAAAATCAGTCGAAAATAAGAGTGAAATCTGATTTCCTATTTCCAGTAGTGTTTTACTGTCATAGGTAACTAAACTCGGTGACTTTTGTGCACAAGAAGTAGAAAAAAACAAATAAATAACATAAAACAAGCACAGTCGGTACGGAGCGGTCGGGAAGGCGTCTGGACGTGGCCGCGCCATCTTATTGTCATCTCTGCTATATACTGTACAGATACATAGAGAGACGAGACGATGTGGCTCCAGGTTATTTCCAGTGCAAACAAACAAAGAACAGTAGAACAGAGAATAAATAGGCAGTGGCACGACTAGGCACATGGGATAGACAATAAATAAGTAGAAATACTAAAATATACATTAAACAATATACATTTTAAACCAGACAATATGCAATATACATTTTAAACTAGACAGGGAGTTTTATATATAATTAGAGGCTAGAAATAGACATAGAGATAAAAAAAATTTTGTCAAGTCAGGATGCAGTATTCTTAACAGGTTGAAATTGACATTTACACTGAGTGTGCAAGAGGTAGAGTTGTAATAGACAGATACTATATCTGGACTATTTTCAAGTACAATGTTCAGTATATGTGCAAATATGCAAACATTTAAACAGGTGCAAATTGACATTTTACATTGGATGTGCACAAGGTAGAAGGTTGTAATATGACAGATACTATATTCAGCTATTTATGTGTACAATGTTCAGTGTATGTGCAAACATTTGTACAGCAGCGTATAATGTTTGTGCAAATAAGTGGCAGCAGTGCAGTATCATAACAGTAGTTATTGTGCATCAAAATGACGGTGGTGTGTAAGGTAAAGTGCAGTGGTGCAACAGAATCAGTTTCTTCACAGTCCAGGTGTGTGTGTGGGGGGAAGTGTGATGGCAGGGAGTGAGTTCAAGAGTCTGATGGCTTGTGGGAAGAAGCTATCACGCATCCTGGAGGATCGAGACCTGATGCTGCGAAAGCGTCTGCCAGATGGAAGGAGTGTGAACAGTCTGTGTGAAGGGTGTGAGGGGTCGAGCACGATGCAGGAGGCCCTTCTGATGCAGCGCTTGTAGAAGATGTCCTGCAGCGGCGGAAGCAAAGTCCACATGTTGATGGAATTTGGGGAGAACGGATTTCAGGTTCGCGTGATTGAAGTCACTGGCGATGATGAGAAATCCGTCCGGGTGCACGGTCACAGTTGAAGTGTACCTATGATGAATATTACAGACCTCTCTCATCTTTTTAAGTGGGACAACTTGCACAATCGGTGGCTGCCAAATACTTTTTTGCCCCACTGTACCTACATTGTAAGACATTAACAAATAAATCATCCACAGTCTTAGTAGACCCGTTATAAAACACTGACTTAACAAGTAACCTTATCAGGTATCATTCAAAAAAGTTTATTGCTAATTAAAAAAATAAATAAATAAATAAACACCCAGCTAAAAATAGAATTAGCATCGGTAAAGAAATTAAGTTTGACAAGATGTTTCCATATCATTACTGCTAGCTAATTCATTCTGTTTCCATATCATTAGCTAGCTAATTCATTCTGTACAATATTAGCACTTTTTTTTTTTAATCAAATCGTCGCATTTAATCAAACAGAACTCACAGGGCTGTGCTGATTACTGTCCATCTTCCCATATACTGTAAAAGAGTCCTGCATGTGCACCTTTGTCTTCTTCAGCGGGTTTTTTACTGGAAGGCCAGGATTGGTCGTTACCTTACCTGCAGCTTTTTGATTGGCTAGAAAATGACTTTATCTGATTGGTGGCTCTGCAAAGCAGGTTAATGTCAAAATTATTTGTGCACATAAACGTGAATTTGCACTCATAGGTTGGTACTTGCAAGAGCACTTGGATTTTTTAAAGCAGTTTCAAGATTTGGAATACAGGTTTCGTACTTGAAAACCATTCTATCTTAAGGTGTTTGGTTTCACATTTGCCATGTTTTTGCAAAATGTTTTTCAGGTTCATTCACAAACTTTAATATACAAGTACAGATCACGTAACCCGTGTTTCTGTTCAGTATTTTGCGAATGAAAATTGTGTTCAGTGCGAGCAGTTTTCTTTTTACAGATGTAAATGGAGAAGTACACATACAAGTATATATGGCACTATTCTGGCTCCACAGACCTTGCTTCTCATTGGCTTTTGATCCTGGCATTCATGTGCAATGCTTTGTAGGTTTGGAATTGCGATTACTAAAAGTGAGCAATGATGAATAGGGGAATCAACAGTTTTATTAAAAAATTATTTGGTGCACCTAAATTTTTTTGGCAACCAAGCCAAAAAGTTAGTAGTGAGTCATTGAGACCACCCAGATCATACAGAGCAACTTGCATTTCAGCTCTGTTTTTACATTTTCAGTGAACTGTAGAATATCGCAATATGTTGCAATATTTATAGTATCGCAATATATCAAGATATAATCATATCGTGACCCATGTGACCCACGTGATACGCAGCTTATCGTGCCCATCCATAAAGCGCATACATTCATGAGTAAATCTGTTGGTTAACCTTCTCTACAGCCGGAAAAGCACTCCAATTAGGTTATCACACGCTAAATGTTTTGGAAGGGATACATGTCTAATACATGTCTGCTGATAGTCTCTAACATTCCTTTAAACAAGAAGCATAAATGATGGGAGTAATTATTTTTGTTGCAATATGCATTAAATTAATTATTTTATTAAAAAAGGTTAAATGCCTAAATCCTATCGCTGTTTTTGGTGTTTGCATACTACACTAAGCTAGAGTGGCAACCGAAAAGAGGAGGACTTTTGTCGGGGGGGGCTGTCCCTCCTTTTTTCAGGTCAGAGCAATGCCTGTGCAAATTCCTGTGCACATCCCTAGGGTCCTGCGTGGATGCGAGCCCCGCTCGTCGCCAAAGTATGAGTATGGAGTTAGTGGTTGGAGTTGGTAGTTATTTTCTCTTTATTTTCCATCTTGTATTTCTGTTGCTAAAAGGCTACATTTGATATTGTCTCAAGCTGATCTACAAAAAACATGACATAGTTCTGTCTTTAACAGTTTGTGTTGAATATAATTTGTAAAAAGACAAAATATATATATATAGAAACAAAACAAAAAGCTAACCCACACCAGAAAATAAAATAGGAAAACACGGGAAGCAGTAAGGAAACGTGCCGAAGTCGCCCTCTTGTGGATGCTAGACGGAACCGCAGTCACAAGAGCAACTAGATTATATGATGATTTCATGGAATTTTCTTGGGTTATTCCTGGTTTCAGTCATTTTCTCTATAGTGTCTAATTAGGGGGCCAAGCAGTGGAACACTGCGTGGTACCCTATTGTTATTGTGCCGATTTTTTTTTCTGCCTTAAAACGCGTTGTGGAGAAAAAACGGTAAGACCTACAGCTTTGTAATTTGGCAGGTAGGTCCGGTACCCCACCCACTACTCAGGCAAAATTTTCCAATTAGTTTTTTTATTTTGCAATTTTCCAAAAAAATTTACATTTTGCAGAATAAATGTTTAACCGTAGCTCTGATTCTAAAAAATCTTATATCATCTTATTATTTGGTTTAAGACGAATTTTTTAGACCCTCGCATCTATTTCTGCCGTATTTGATTTTTCGCTAATTTGCATAAAATGAAATCCCATCTTTTTCGAACTCGTCCCTGGATTTTTGTCCAATCTGCATGCAACTGGTATCATTTGAATCAGAAGACACTCTTCTTTAATTATTATCGAGCACATTTTAAATTTAGGTCTTCATTTTTATGTAATATGCAAATAAATGGGCTCGGCTTGGCGTAGGACTGCAAACCCACACACCGAGTGTCATAGAAATCCGGGGGCCCCTTTCGCTGGCGGGGATGTGGTCATCCATCTGTCAGGGTGCATACTGCAGGGGGGTACCATAGAGGTGGAGAACGGGCCGGACCTGGGTGTCTATTGTCTTATGTAGTTTGGGAGTTGACTGAATGTTGGGGAGGGTGTAGTATTTCCTCTGCTGTGGGTTCTGGTGGGCCTCCCCGAGATCTGTGGGGGCCGGTGGCGCCGCGGCCATGGGCCCTGCTCTGGACGGGCCTCTGCCCCCCGCCCTGGGTAGTTTCTGGACAACGGGGGTGCCTATGGGGGTCAGCGGGGGAGCTGGCTCCACAGGGGGGTACCTTGCCTCCTCTGGTTCTTTCCTCCCCATCCCTACTGCTCCCCCCCTCCCGCTCCATCACACCAACATACACGTAGGGCTTTGAGATGCGGGTGCGTTGCTGGGATACAGGGGAGATTTTCCTCCCGTCTCCCCGTGACCACCTGCATCTCAATCATACATCACACTTAGACACTCTCATTACTTACTGTCACATGACACATACATATAGGGCTTGGGGGTGGGCACACTGAATGGCGTCCAGAGGGCGGTCTGGTTACCCAGTCCTACCTCTGGCGCCAGTGCCCACTTCTCAATTTTAAGCTGCACGTAGACATTGAGGGCTCGGGGGAGGTTGGTGGTTGGTGTCTTGCCCCTCCCCTGTTTTAAAGCACTCACACCACCAACACTACATCTGAGCGGGCGGGGTGAGGCACAGGGTCTTTCGCTGTCCAGGGCCGGGGGCTGCGAAGACGAGCTGGCCGTCCGGTCGGGGTCTGGGCTGGTGGTGATCGCCGCCGCTGCGGGGACTGGGGTGGCCTTCCTGTCCCCACACCAGAGCGAAAGGGGTTCAGCTCCAGGGTCTGGCGCCGATTGCCCCCTTGGGGGTAGTGGTGTCCGGATCTAGGAGCTTAGAGTATATATGGGGAGTGTGAGTGTGGGTATCATGTCGATTTTTGTATGTCTACATGTGGGGCGACTGTATATTTGTTTGTGTGCTTGAGGGAGGGAACGTATGTTTGCGTATAGGTGCGCCTGTTGGTCTTTGTCCGTATGTCAGGTCAGGCCTAAGACTCCACCTCAGTCAACATCTCAGGCTTCCCTGCCCTGCCACCACACCCTGCCAGTGGAGGGTGCCCCTGGCCGCTGGTGCGTTGGCGGTTCCTCGCTCTGGGGCTGGTTGCTCGGGGGAGTGCTGGCCTGCTCTCGGCGGTCGCCTGGCGGGGCTTGGCCCTCCTGGCTCTGCTGGGCCCCAGCTGGGGGGGTGGGGGGCCCTTGGATCTTCGGGCCCAGGGACCGGACTGCCCTGGGGTGGGCGGCCGCCGGCGGAGCCTGCGGACCTGTCGCCGCGGCCCCCTGGGGCGTCTGCGCTGCGGCTGCTGGATGACCACTCCGGGCTCTCCTCTGCCTTTTTCTGGGAGGGTACCTCAGACTTCTCGGTGGTGTTTCTCCTGGGACTCCCGGCCCTGGGGGCCTCCGGAGGTCTGGGGCCCGGGTCCCCTCCGTGTCTGCTCCATACCTTGCGGGTCGGGACTGAGGTTCCCCACACGCACTACTAAACATTTCTATGGAGGAACCTTATGAATTCAAGCGCGCTCACACACACAGGTGTGGACACAAGCATCCACATTGGTGTAAAAACAGGTGCTCACAGATACACACTGTCTTGATCTGCTGTCCCTTCAAAATATATTCTGTAATATTTATGTGCGCTGCTCAGTAACATTTAGTATTTACTGCGATTCATGCAGATGTTGATTGTTGCTGCAATTTCTCTGCTGTTGTGTCTCCTGTGTTCTATTTTTGTCAGCAGGTATGGAAGCAGAATATCCTTTTTTTTTTCTCCCTCTCTACCCTTCTTTTCCTTTCTTTTCTTTTCCCTCTTCTCCCTTCCTTTTCTTCTTCTCTCCCCCTCTGTTGCCTCTCTTATCAACCTTATTTATCCTGTTTAAGTATTTTAATTAATTGGAAAAATAAATAAATGAATAAAGTTGACCTCCGAAAAGGGGGGGTGGTGGCGGGATCAACAACAACAAAAAAAAAAAGAAATTCGGCTCTGGGTGGGCAACAGCTTTGACACTTGGCAGGTAGGTCCTTGACTCTACCCAATACTGAGGAAAAAAGTTTGCGCCACTTTGCCCATATTTCAACAGTTTAAACCTCACGTACTATTCAGGCAAAAAAAATAATTGCACCACTCTACCACTTGGTGGCGCTAATAAGCTATTCTTAAAAATCTTATACCATCTTATTTCTTAGGTCAAGATGAATCTTAATAAACACTCGTATCTATTTTTCCCATATTGGATTTTTCTTTAATCGGCATAACTAGTCAACTACATTCTGGATTTTTATCCAATCTGCATGTAACTGGTATTATTTGAATCCCAAGACATTCTTCTTTAATTATTATCGAGTATATTTTTAATTTAGGTTTTCATTTGGCTGTATTTTTTAAAATAAATGTGCTCGGCTTCGTATAGTAATGCAATGCCACATACTGAATATCATAGAAATCTAGCTCTGAGTGAGCTACCGCTAATTTTCATAATATGAAATCGTATTATTTAAATCTCAGCATATTCTTCTTTAATAGTTATTGAGCACATTTTTCATTTACCTATTCATATGACTATATTATGCAAATCAATACTTTGAAACAAATTCAGCAAGACATATGTTTGAATAAGGAAACTTTACTGTAATTTACAGTTTTTAGACACTCTCTTATAGTAATTATTAAGCCCATTTTCAGGTATTTCTTTATATGGCTGCAAAGCTTCACTTCAAAGTCGATATCCCACTTATTGGCGCCATAATAAACTATTATAAAGTTAGCCTAATAAGTTTTGAACCGTAAATACGTAGAAAAAAAGATGAAAAATATCAAATCTCAACATATATGTACTTTAATTCATAAAAAACTGATAAAGCTGCAAACTGCATGGCCCCCGTAAACACTGCTTGCAGTTATATTATATTTCTGTATTTTATCATTGTGTTTTTGTTGCTACAAGGGTATGTAAGCAGATACACTGTAGCAAGTTGTCTTGTTAATGTACCCACATTGTACATTAAGATGTGTATACAAACTTAATATTTCAATATTTAGGTTGTGTAGAACATATGTTTCTTCATTCGAAATTGGAGTGTCTTTTCTTGCTCTCACAGCAGGTCTGTGAGTACTGTACATGTCATTCGAAGTTAAGGGAGTCAGCACTTTTTAAGTTCTTTTGGACAGAAGAACTAAACATCCTAAGTAGATTTTAAATATGCATATAGCACAAATCTGATTAGTAACACACCTAAATGTGTAGATTATGCTGTGTATTTTTGAAGAGGGATCCTTTCTTGGACAGTTTGGAACTACATGAGGTTTGTTGTGGAATGAGACCCAGGTCTCCAGGCCTGTAGTGATGGACACGAGAAGTAGGTCTGCATGAGGAAAAAAGAATATATGAGACACATGCAGCATTGTACCCATCTCTGCACATAATCCTTTACTGTTCTCTTTCAGAAAATAACAACTTTTCATAAAATGAAATAAGAATGTTAAAAGCATAATAGAATGGAATTAAGACTAAGGCTATAGAAAATACAACAGTCAATACAAATCACTTTCCAATCTCAGAGATTAGTTAATGGTTAGGTTTAATTCAAGTCTGTTCAATTGGGTTTGTGCATTTTTTGTTCTCTGGGCCTATTCTAGTCTTACCCTGTTGTAGGTTTGTGAGTGTGTTCTGTTGCAGGGCGGAAATCAAAGTCTGTGGTGCCTTTTCCAGTGTCTGCAGTAGTGTTTAACACAGCCAGCAACTTCTGTGTTACCTGATTCCGCAGCTCAAGAGCATGCACTTCTGAGTCCTCCTCTTTAGGCACTACCTGATTTTTTCAGTCCAAGTAAAATGGGAATCATATGCTCGCTCTGCCATTTAGTTTTCAAAGTTTTGAAAATGAAAAACGCCAAGTACATAAAAAGCATGTTAGCACTGCAAAAGTTAAGTATTCTGATTTTTTTTAAATTGTATTACAGTGTTTTGTCATACATTCCAAAGATGATTACTTGCAACATTACCATCAAGGTACTTGTCAAAGTTATAGCTGCCTCATGGAGAACTGCCTCTATCTGTTCACGTGTCATTTTCTCTTCTTGAAGCTGTTTTTTCAGTCCTTCCTCCTCCGCCTCTTTTTGACAGAGCTTATCTAAAGCTGCTTGATGCTTTTTTCTGAGTACATAGAATATCAATCAAGTAAATACAACTACATTGTGAGTCTAAACACTCTAAACATTACATCATCTTTCCTAATGTTCATATTTGTTCTGACAGTGTTTTGACTTCTCCAAAGAGATCATCTAACCTGAGGGTTTCATGACTTTCCTTTAGGGCTGAGTGGTCCTCCTGCAGCTGTTGGTGCTTTTGTTTATGGCCCTTGTAGTTCTCAAGCTCAGCATGCATCTGCTTGCACTTCTCTGTCAGGTGTTCCACCACCTTTCAGAAGGTAAGGAAAAGTTCCAGTCATTCAACATTTTAAAATCTGTTTTGCTTCAAATGTAGGGGTGTCCGTCTATTGGAATGAATGTGCTGTTTCACAAACCTTTTGATTTGCTAACTTCTTTCTGGTCATCTCATTCAGCAGTGGCCCCAAAATCTCAGTTTCTCTTTTAAGTTGTTTCTCTGTGACCTTCAGAACATTATTCTGCCCAATTAACCCTTGGATCTTGTCTGAAAGATGTCCAACTTCAACCTTCCTGGCTATCTCTGGCATCTTCCTGTCGGACACTTTGCAGAACTCTGCAGAGATAGCAGCCAAGTGCTGCTGCATCTCTTTCTTCAGCCTGCATACAGGAATTCAAAACATCCCCAAGGATGTAAGAAAATAATTTTCCATTCCCCAGCTCAGTTGCCTAGTATTGTTCTTACTTACTAACAGCATTGGTTCACTTTTAAGATTGCAGGTTCAGCTGTATGTAGTAATTGGCAAACCAGAGCCAAGGACAGGCACCAGTTGTGTTATCATATAGGTATCACCAATTATAGAAAATGCCAAAAACGTGTCCTTTTCAAACAATAATCAAATTGGAGCATCCTACCCAGACTACCTGTAAATTTGATATAAAGAGCACACTACTAGATATTCGCTCTCACCTCTAAGGTCACACTGACCTGTCATTGTCTAGTATAGTTTTTCTTTCCAGGTTATAGATGACTAACTGATACTCTTGTTTCTGTTTCTCAAGATGGTCTTTCAGAGTTGACAACTGAGTCATAAGCTCATCTTTGTGCACACGGAACTCCTCAAGAGTTGCAAGTTTTGCCGCTAGGAAAGAAAAGCAAAGGCTTATTAAGTAGCAGCACGAGAATTAGTAAAATTTAGGACTTTGTCGTACTATACAGCACAAATATGCTTAGGTTTATACCTAACGCCATATTCTCTGAAGTGAGCTTGTCCTTGTTTAGCTGAAGCTCATGTCGTAGAACACTCAGCTGCATCTCATAAGATTCTTTCTCGGCTTCTTTGTCTGCTTGTAATGCCAGAAGTTCTTCTGAGATATCAGTCAGTTTGTCTTCTTTTTGAGCCAGGCAACATTTCAAATAGAAGACTATGTCTTTCTTCTCTCTCTCTACATTGTTGTATTTAGTGGAAAGATCCTTCTCCCGAACCTCCAGGTCATCACATTTGTGCTGATACCTATAGAGAAAATTTTTAACATGAATATTTACTAAAAGAAATGCTTCCTGAGTGACTAGAATGAGTCAACTGCTTTATGAAGAGGGTGCGGTATGGTCCCTGGTTAATTATTCACTGCAGACTGTGATCTAAGAAACTGGTTTTATTTTGACTTCCCTTTGAGCACTGGATATGAGAATGGACTGATAAATAGAAATCTTAAAAGTAAATGTAACAGCAAATCAAACTTCTATTTGATCTATTTAAGCAAGTGAGCAAACCTTAGTGGTCCTCTTACTACTACAATGTTCAAGTAAGTCTATCATTTTCCTACTCAATATCAAAAGACTTTTACGTTGATTAAACCATTATAAACCTTAGTGTTCACGCTAGTTTAAATGTAGTTTAAGTTTGTGTCGTAATGCCAAGCACCGCGCAACGTTTGAAGGTGAATGTTTCTCACTTTTTAAGTCGCTCCTCCAAGTCGCGTATTTGAGCAAGGAAGAATTCTTTGCCACCCTCAGATAACGCATCGGAAACGTTGTTCTTTCCCACCTTCATGCTTTCTTTCTCAATGGACTTCTCTGCTTTTCCCTTTCCATTCTTTTTTGGGGGCATACCCAACACACTTTCTCTCTGTTAAAGTTTGGCTCTCAAACCAAACAAATGCCGAGGTTTCCATGGTTGCAAAGGACGTGACACACCGGAACTGCTCGGCGTGTTTCACGTGTTTTCCCATTAATGTCGAATTTCCTATTTTTATAACAAAAAGATATATATGTCGTATTTGTCATCAATATCATTAATTTGTAATCACTAGCAATAATTAGTCGCAGTTGGTTAGGGAGTTGGCCCCGTGATCGATAGCTCGCCAGTTCAAGTCCTGGTGGGTATTTCACGAGTTATTTGTCGCCGAGTTAAGAGAAGCCCGGAGTTTCCGGTTTCAGAAAGCCAGTTCAGCCTAACTCCGAGTCAGTTACTGCGGCAACATACTCCGTGAAGCTAACCTGCTCGCTCGCAGGTTTTACTCCAGTAACTCCGAGTTTCTCCACTTTTATCCAACCTTCAAACTAAAGGCGTAAGTGCTCAGACATGGCGTGCCCTATTTTCAACGAACCCATTGACATCGAAAAACAAATTGTTCGCATAAATCTTCGTCGGGAAAAGTGATCAGACCCCGGTTGGATGTTTTATTTTTAATTGATTATTTTCTTTGTTGGGAGTGTTTCCGTTTTTCTTCACAATACAACATTTATTTCAACAATATTCTCAGCCTCCATGACGCTCGCGTAACACATCGTACACATGCTCATAGTTCTGAACAAGTTCTTCGTATCGGAATTCGTTTCTTTGCCAATGGAAGTTTTTCTTTATAATATTGGTGACGCTGAACGCGTTTCCAAGGCAACCGTCTGTCGGTGCGTCAGAAATTTGACCCTTGCACTCAAACTACACTTTTTGCAATTCCACACAAAACTACTAACTGAAAGCTTTCGAATTTCCATTTTATATTTCTTTAACATGTCTGTCTTCTATTAAATGATCAATTAAATCGGTAAGGTTCCTCTTTTTCAACTGTTCTCAGTCTGTTCAATATATTTTAGGATTTTCAGGTGTGACTGGCTGCACAGATGGAACTCATATTCCTGCACAGATACCGTTTTATTAATAGACTGGATATAGAATTTTTCATATTGAAACTGTTTCTAACCTCTTGCACATTCAGTGTGAAAGTCAATTTCTACTTTTGTAGGTAATACGGCATCCAAATTGGCTCTCTATGTACTTCTAGTTTTTTAAAGTTATATTTAATGCTCCATTCCTAGTTTAAAATGTATATTTAGGGGGCCATGCAGTGGAACACTGCGTGGAACCCTATTGGAATCGTGCTGATTTTTTTTAGGGGGCCATGCAGTGGAACCACTGCGTGGAACCCTATTGGAATCGTGCTGATTTTTTTTTTTTTTCTGCCTCAAAACGCGTTGTGGAGAAAAAAAACTGTAAAACCTACAGCTTTGTAATTTGGCAGGTAGGTTCGGTACCCCACCCACTACTTAGGCAAAAAAAATCGCACCACTATGCCAGTTGGTGGCGCTATAATAAGCTATTTTGTGTTTTTCCTAAAAAAATAGCGTTTTGCCAAATAACTTTTGAACCGTAGCTCCGATTCTTAAAAATCTTCTACCATCTACCATCTTACTCTTTGCGTCAAGCCGAATCTTTAGAGACCCTCATATCTATTTCCACCGTATTCGTTTTCTTGCTAATTTGCATAATATGCAAACCATCTTTTACGAACTAGTCCCTGGATTTTTGTCCAATCTGCATGCAACTGGTGTCATTTGAATCCCAAGACACTCTTCTTTAATTATTATCGAGCACATTTTTAATTTAGGTCTTGATTTTTCTGTAATATGCAAATAAATGTGGTCAGCTTGGCATAGGACCGCAACGCCACACACTGAGTATCATAGAAATCCGCCTCTGGGTGGGATACAGCTTTGAAATTTGACAGGTAGGTCACATACCCTGCCCACTACTCAGGCAAAAACAACTGCACCACTCTGCCAGTTGGTGGCACTATAATAAGCTATTTTGGGTTTTGCCTAATAACTTTTGAACTATAGCTCCGATTCTCAAAAATTTCATAGCTTCTTACTCCTTGGGTCAAGACGAATCTTTATCGACCCTTGCATCTTTTTTGCCATATTGGATTTCTTCCTAATTTGCATAATATGCGAAACCATCTTTTGCGAACTAGTCCCTGGATTTTTTTCCAATCTGCATGCAGCTGGTATCATTTGAATCCCAAGACACTCTTCTTTAATTATCATCCAGCACATTTTTAATTTAGGTCTTCATATCGCTGTAGTATGCAAATAAATGTGGTGGTCTTGGCATAGGACTGCAATGCCACACACTGAGTTTCATAGAAATCCGGCTCTGGGTGGGCTTTCAAACTTGGCAGGTAGGTCCAAGACCCCACACACTACTCAGGCAAAAAAATTGCATCACTCTGCCAGTTGGTGGCGCTATAATAAGCTATTTTGCGTTTTGCCTAATAAGTTTTGAACCGTAGCACCCTAGATAAAAGGATGAAACGTGTCATTTTTCAACGTCTGTCCACTTCGTCAAAAACTGATAAAGCTGCAAAACTGCATGGCCCCCGTAATCACTGCTTGCAGTTATATTTTGTATTGTATTTATATATTGTTTATTCCATGTGCCCTTTTGTTCTTTGTCCCCTGTTTCTTATTGCACTGTAAAACCTGGAGCCACGTCTTCTCTTCTCTCTGTGTGTCTGTACAGTATATAGCAGAGATGACAAAGTTTACTTTGACTTTTGACTTTGACTTTTGTATGAGGGCCATCTCTTCAGCCTCTGTAAGGGGTGCTGGTGGTGGATCCTCACCTGCTCTTCTGGCCTCTGCCATTTTCCTAATGGCTAATGGAGGCAAGTTGTGGTCATATCCCATAAGCACAAATTTGGACACTTGGAAAGAAATGTGGATAATATTACATACTGGCAGTGTTGAGATGGAGAAATGGTCACTTCTTTTGGCTTAGATCACTAACTAATCACATATATCAACCCACTGAAAGATGCTAAGTAGAGCCTTAAAAACCTCCCACTGGCATGTAAAGAAATTATACCTACCTGTTACCTTAATTGCTGCTAATTACACCAAATTTCGGTTGGGTTGCCCTTGTTTAGAAATGAAACAGCGAGCGCACAGAGAGAGGGAGAGAGAGTGACACAGAGAACGTTTTCGTAAAAGTGATACGAAAACACTTCTTAAATAAAGAATGATGCCAATCGTTCTCATCAGTACTAACGCATTCACTCGGTCATCATTTTTCTGTCACGCTCCTCATTCTTCTGACGTTCCATAGCGTTTCATATATATATATACATATATGTATACAAACACTCGTAATCGGAGCATGCGCTCATTAAAAGATTAAAAGCTCCACTGTGAGTCTTTTTGTTTATTGTTGGTGAATCGTTGTATCTCTGTTCCATTGATGATGCCTTTTAATGTCCGCGTGCACGCGCTCTACTCAGGGTTAACTGAACTCAGAGTTGCGTGAACTAAATGTTATCACCTGTTCTGAAACCAAAAACTCGGAGTTTGACAGCTCAGAGTTAATCAATCATAATTAACCCCAGTTCCTGAAACAGACCCCTGGGCCCTGTTTCAGAAAGCAGGTTTAGGAAACTCGGAGTTTAAACCTGACCTTTGGGTTGACTAACTCGGAGCTGTGAAACTCTGAGTTTTCGGTTTCAGAACAGGTGATAACATTTAGTTCACGGAGCTCTGAGTTCAGTTAACTCTGAGTAGAGCGCTTGCACGCGGACATAAAAAGGCGTCAATGGAACACAGATAAAACAATTCACCATGCCAATGATGGACAAAAAGACTCGCGGAGGAGCTTTTAATGAGCGCATGTTCCGATCAATGTGTGTGTGTGTGTGTGTGTGTGTAAAAAAATTTAAAAAGGCAATACCGCGACAGCCGCTAACGAACGTGAGGAAAAATGAGGAGCGTGGCAGAAAAATGATGACTGAGTGCGTTAGTACTGATGAGAATGATTGGCACCATTCTTTATTTAAGAAGTGTTACTAGTTTTCTTGTACCACTTTTATAATTTAGGCTCTCTCTCTGTGTGCGCTCGCTGTTTAATTTTTATAAAAGAGCAACCCAACGGAAATTAAGCGTAATTGGCAGCAATTAAAAATGAAGTACAGTATAAAAATATAGTCCAAACAGGTAGGTAGAATTTCTTTACAAGCCATTGGGAGGTTTTGAAGGCTCTATTTAGCATCATTCAGTGGGTTGATACATGGGATTAGTTAGTGATCTAAGCCAAAAGAAGCGACCATTTCTCCATCTCAACACTGCCAGTATGTAATATTATCTACAATAGTGTCCAAATTTGTGCTTGCCGGATATGTTCACAACATGCCTCCATTAGCCATTAGGAAAAAGGCAGAGGCCAAAAGAACAGGTGAGGGTCCACCACTAGCACCCCTTACAGAGGCTGAAGAGATGGCCCTCAGACAAAGCACTGGTCGATCAGTAAAATCAAAGTAAACTTTGTTATCTCTGCTATATATTGTAGACAGAGAATACAGAGAGACGAGACGACGTGGCTCCAGTTTTTATAGTGCAAACAACAAAGAACAAGGGAAAAGGAACAAATAAGGCGCTAAAATATATAAATAGACTATAAAAAATACACTTTGTAGCTGAGGGTATCCCTGGAGGAAGCTCCTCAGATCCACCCCCAGGAAGTTATAATATAACAAAATCGCCATCTTCTTGTATTTGCTGATGGTGTAATGTGTCTTGTGGAGCCTTATTTCATAACAGACCTACATGCAATTGTAAGTACTCTATTCTAGATTTTTCATTTGTTAGTGTAAAAAAAACAATTGTGAATTTTCATTACAGGATGATAAAGACACCTTATCAGCTGTCATAGGAAGGGAAGCTGCTGAGACACCCACTGAGAATAGCACTTAATAATAAACAGCACCTAAAATTCATGTAGTAGTGGTACACCATAGTAAAACTTGCACCTTTTCTCTCACAGAGTAATACTAGAAATTGCAGTGGTGAACAAATCACAACTGCAGTGCAGCTTAGGTTGTTTTTTTTTCCAAACAAGTACTTCAGTACTTTAACTTACTAGTGACTAGTAACTTGACTTGACTAGTGGTATCTGTACTTTCACGTAAGTAATGAAGTTAGCTACTTTGCCCACCTCTGCACATAAGTGACAATTCAAGTATTTAAAAACTTTGTCTATCACATTGTGACAGAAAATAGTTTTTAGTTAGAAGGCCATAGAATTTTAAGACATGCGTATATAATTGAAAAAGAACATTTACTAAGATGCATTAAATTAAATTAAGCCTACCTGCACGTTAATGCTGTGGAAAGACTTCCTATTTACGCAATCTCCTTCATTTAATGACGGAGCCTTGATAGGAATATGAGTTCCATCTGTGCACCCAGTCACACCTGAAAATCCTAAAATATTTTGGGTAGACTGAGAACTGTTGGAAAAGAGGAACCTTTCCGATTTAATTGATCATTTTATAGAAGACAGGCAGGTTAAAGAAATATAAAATGGAAAATCAAAAGCTTTCAGTTAGTAGTTTTGTATGGTATTGCAAAAAGTGTAGTTTAAGTGCAAGGGTCACATTTCTAAAACGCCGACAGACGGTTGCCTTGGAAACGTGTTCAGCATCACCAATATTATAAAGAAAAACTTCCATTGGCAAAGAAACAAATTGCGATACAAAGAACTTGTTCAGAACTATGAGCATGTGTACGATGTGTTATGCGAGCGTCATGGGAGCTGAGAATATTGTTGGAATAAATAATGGCTTGGTAAGAAAAACGGAAACACTCTTAACAAAAAAATAATCGGGTAACGATAAAACATCCAACCGGGGTCTGATCACTTTCTCCCGACGAAAACTTAGGTGAATAATTTGTTCTTCGATGTCAATGGGTTTGTTGAAAATAGTGCACACCATGTCTGAGCACTTACGTCTTTAGTTTGAAGGTTGGATAAAAGTGGAGAAATTCTGAGTTACTGGAGTAATAACACAAATAAAACTGCAACCAATCCAAAAAGATAGGCTAGGAAAGAAAAGAAAGCCAAACAACAAAACCAAACAATTTTTTTTTCTTTGGAAAAATCTGAGTGTTTGAATGTTAGTAATAAGTCGTATATTTCAAGTGCCATGCTTTTTCCAAAACAACCTTGGAGATCTAATAGCAAATCAGCCCAAAAGAGGGGGGGTTGGGAGTTCTGTGAAATATAATCCCAAAAGTTCTGTGATTATATTTATATGGTTTTGAGCATACTGGTGCCGACTTGTCTTGTGATTTTGGTGTTCATCTTTGAGTTTGGGCATAGAAACCAGCATTTAGTGTGCACCATACATGGAATCTGAAACCTCAGTGCCTGCTGCCACCAGTAAGCTTACAACAGTATCTCTACGATTATTCAATGGCTTTAATATCTTTTTGTATCATTTTCTTTGTTTGTGCAAGGCAATGATCTCTTCTCTAGACTTACTGAACTATTCTTTTGACTCACCCATGTTTCTACCATGCAGTCAAACATGACTGTGATCGTACCCCTAGCCATTCTGGATATTTGATGAGTTCTAGCTCACGCACACCTGATCCAGCTTATGAGGCTAGTTATAATGTCAACAATAATGCTTGAGACATCACCTGATTTGCAAACCTGTGCTCTTATGAGGGATTCTATTCAGGGAGTTGAATAATTTTGCAACTGCAGTACTCAGTGAAAGTGACTTTTTGAGTTGAATGTACAGAAACCACTTGTAATATTAGTTGTGTTGAGTTGTTTAAATTGTTCTTGTTTGACTTGTTTACAGCAGAAAGTTTGTAAATTTTGCCAGTAATCCTAATTTGCAATAACCCCGATTTGGGGGTTGAATGTTTTGTTAATTTAAAAAGTTATATTACAACCCCAATTCCAAAAAAGTTGGGACTGTCACGTTTCGGGGAAGGAGCGGACGCAAGTCGCAGAAGGGTTTTCTTTTTCCCATGTTTTATTTGTGCAAATTGTGAAGGGAAGGAGATCAGGAGAGGTCAGGCAGAGACACACCAGACAGCGACGAAGATACAAACTACGACATTCACTAAACAGATACTACTGCTGAGTCTGAGGAGGGACTAGGAGCAGACTCTGAGGGGAACCAGGATCAGGACCAGAGGGGAACAGAACCGGGAGGCGCCATGGGAACCAACACCGGAACCGTGACCAGGAACAGGAACCGAAGGGGGGACTGGAACCGGAACTAAGGGGAGACAGGACCAGGAACAGATAAGGAAACCCAACCTAAGCTAACCTGACACTAAACCTAAGCTAATGGCTAATGCTAACTCTAGAGAGTTGGGGTCAAGGGGGAGTGACTAACTCTAAGGCTAACTATGCTAGGCTATTGCTAATGTCGTGGAAAATTGAAGCCAAAACCCCGAAAAAATGAGCCGCAGTTAAAAAGATGAGGCAATGTTGTTTATTGACAACATCATGGTCGGTGTAAACAGTGATCAGCTGTTCTGCACACTCATGTCAATATTGTACTCAGGTTAAATAGACCCTCAAAGACAACACCCTTTTTTTGGATTACACCCCCTTTTTTTGCTCTTGGCCAATAAGAGTAGTATTCAAACATATAAGTCTCCACCCTTAATGCATTATTCAAGACTTTATCTTCCCATATTATCCCCCAGAGGATGCACAATTACATATAACTTAATTACCTTCATCTTCTAGTTCAGGTTACGGCTCAACAGTATTGAGAGAGAAACATTCATTTGATTAATACTAATTTTTTATCATTTAACCTCCCGAATTCTTCATTACATCCCCCCTCTCTGACTGAAAAGGCAGATAACCCCCCAAACAACAATAGGAGACTTGTATATTTAAATGCATAGTTGAACAAAAATATAACGAACAGTTCTAATACAATAATGCAAATACACAAGAAGAGAAAATAAAACACAGTGCATACAAAAAGTTTCTACAGAACTGAACAATTCATTCCCCAAGGATGAGCGAAAAACCTCTAGGCTCTTAGGCTTACTTATTAGAGGTAAAAATCCTCATCCTACCCAGATGTTGCGATAACGTCATCGATGCTTGAGGTTTGCAATTGTCAGTCTTACTAGGGGTTACAAGTTGGATTAGGATACAATCACTGATACAGAGGAGGTTACAAAAGGTTACATACGAATAAAAAGAGAATATACTAAACATGTATATTACTACAATAACTAAACATATATAGACTAAACTACAGTCAAGTATAAGTGATTAAATGCTGTGCTACTTTCGATGTCTTCTTCAGGGCTGGCGATATCTCAGCTCATCCTCTTCGCCCGCTTTGCACTTTGCGTGCAGTAGCACGGTACCGACGGTGTAGGTCAGGAGAGGTCTCCAGTACTTCACTGACCACACTTCTTCTATGCCCCTCTCACTGTGTTATTTATGTCTTCAGTAATCCAAACTTACAGAATCATAATCACTTTTATTACAGCAATCATATTCAGATGAAGATAGAGACGAAAAGCCCTGCGTTGTTATAACACTCATCTGGCAATTCACAGTTTTAGTTACCATCTTAGCCATTGCTACCTTTATGAATGGAACTACACAGCAAATAATTATCCCAATTATTAGAAAGCATCCCATTAATATAACACCTACTTTGAAAAACATAGCACTCCATGACCCAAACAAATTAGCAAACCATTCTCCAATATGTGTATCTCTTCCTGCATTCGCTTTTACCGCTAATCTAAGTCGGTGCATTTTCATCACGGCCTCGGTGAATGAACCCCCTGGTGCTGTATTATTCGGTATGTACGTGCAGCATTGATCACCAAACATTACGCATACTCCCCCTTTTTCTGCTAATAACCAATCTAGAGCTTGTCTATTTTGCCACGTCATTTTACTTGTTGCACTCAGTTGCTCTCCCAATGCGTTTAGCGCACGCATCATTGGTATAGTTAATGAACCTCTGGTGATTATAATATATGTAATTTATCCACTCAGTATTTTTGTTCACAGTAATCCAAATAAAAATAGATTCAAACCCAGATTTAATCTCATTTCTAGCCTTATATTGTTCAGGAATTCCCCGATCCTGACCTATAGCGTCTAATATCACTTCAGGGTCAGGTTCATAAGATCTCCTCCGTCTTTGTGCAGTATTGTCACTTTGTTCTCTCAAGTTTTCATTTTTTGCTACAATTGTTACTTTTTGAACTGCTTTAACTCTTGCGCAAAGCCCCGTCCACTTAAGTGGCAGAACAGGCCTAAGCATTGTACCTCCACAGATCCAGAAGAAATCTGCCACAACCTTTACCTGAATAGATATAGTTACCATTGGTGGTAAAACCCAAGTCTGGTTTTCACAATTTTCTGCTGGAGTGTACATTGTCCTGTTATCTGAATGTGAGGCAGCAGCATTATAAATAGCCCTAGATGGTGTCTGAGCATTCCACGTACGATCGAGATGGATCGTCATCCCACATTTACCTCGGGAGCGTCCCATTATCTCACTCCTATCCGTCCCATCATTAGTTCTATTATAACACTCATGCGTCTCTGTCCAATTAATGATATAATTTCTAGGGATTTCTACTTGTGATGAACTGAGGCTCGCAAATAATCCCTTACTTGCTCTAGAGGCATTCACAGATTTAGCATAATCAGGGTGAGCAAGATGGCTTAAACAGGGAGCTGGACGAAACGGTCTGTGGGTAGAAGTAATGTTACAAAAATGCCTATTAAACATAGCGCAGTGCTCATAAGAATATGGATTCGGAACTATAACTACTTTGGCTAATGGTGATTGTGCGCACACCACACACTCTGACTTGTCTAATTCTTTGGCTGTATACTGTGTCCATTGATACCACATATTGAATTGTGCTTCCTGTAAATCCATATCCTCAATAAATGGTAATTGCTCATCCAGAGCTCTTCCAATTCTTCTTTGTTGATGGACTTTCAACAAGACATATTTTCTATACATTTCAGGACCCACAGCAAATAATGTAGCCGCTTCTTCCAGAACCATTAGGTCAGTTGATCCTAGTAATATACAATGATCAACTAAGCACTTCGTTCTAATACTGATTTGTTCAGTGACGTCACACTCATTTGTTATTGGCCATACCTCAGATTCATTCTTACTGTTAAAATAAGCAATAACACCAGGGGTCTCATTTATAAAACTTTGCGTAGAACTCATACTAAAAGTGTACGTGCGCTCAAAAGACGAGAATGACGTACGCAAAGAAAAAGTCAGATTTATAAAAACGTTCGCACGCACACCTGCACGCAATATACGCTTTATAAATCGCACTCTACTCTGGAATTGTACGCAACGTGGATTTGCCGCATATTCCGCCCTCTATACGCCCCCGTTTAGCCATATATGGTAAATTCAAATCACCTCATGCATATTGATTGATGCGTTCGACTTGATGCAGCCGCTTACAGCGCTGGCTTAAAGCAATGCATTCTGGTATTGACGCAATGCATCTTGGTAAGATTTTTTTTGTCCGACTTCAGTCGGCGCTGCAAAACGTCTCCACGCGTCATCGTGTCACGTGGTACAAAAAGCTCGCGAGAGCAAGACGCCGTAAGACAGATCCTGCAGCACCTCTCAACCGGCTGCACAGGCTGAGAACCGCCTCCGTGACGACACAACGTTGCCCTTATTGGCTGAAGAAATTTAGGGACGCGCATGGCTTGTGTGACGTTTGTATCCCAGGAAGTTCCGATGCGTTACCTGCTATTTCAAGAAAGAAAAAAGCCCTCAATGATTCATGTTCATTTTGTGAAAGATCCCCAGAAACCTCTGTACATTTGTCCATTTTCCATTTTTATGAATGATATAAAAATTTACAACAGCACACTACAATCTTCAGCAAACTCCAAAGCCATTAAAACAAATCTCCTCATGAGCTTGTTCCACCTTAGTGACTAAGGGTTTTTGTTTATCTATTTGTTTTTAATTTTCTTTTCTCTTTGGTGTTGGATGTTTTCACTTTGGTTTTTGTATTATGTCATGTCAAGCAGTGAGAACTGGTTTTCAGACAATTTACCTGCTAAAATAAAGTTAAAATAAATGCAATTAATAACACAATGAAACATAATAAATAAAGGAAATGCCCACTTTAATAGTACACTTTAGTTTTTGTTAGTTGTATTTTTATTGTTAGTTACTGTAATGTTGCACTGCTTTATTTGTCAAATCATCTATTCTGTAAAGAAAGCATTCAAGTAAGAATTGCATAGTACTCTGTGCACTGTACTTTGCACATATGACAATATAAACTTTGAATCCTTAAAACAAATGTTTTTTTTTCTGCCAGCTATCTTTTCATACAGGGCCACAATTCACAATATTTTGAGCTTTTTTAAATACTGAAAATGGTTTGAATGAGGAGTTGGTTATTGTAAAAGAAGTAATGTGCATGCAGGTGATATTTGTATAGATTTATTTACATCCTCCTGGCAGTGTCCCTTCCATTTTACATTCTATTCTTATAAGTAAGGTTAGTAGAACAAAAAGATATGAAAAATGTTTTCTCTCTGAAAGTGTACATCTAGCATCACCCTACATATGATCACAACATTACTTTGATATAACTGAGTGTCATCTGTCTAGCTTGATATTTTAGAACATCTGTTAACATCACCTAACATATTATTGAGTAAATCAGCAATGTGTAACAGTTTGCCAAACCCTTCTGACATTGAGGGTAATGCCCATATGCTATTTTTTATCAGATAAAGACATGAAATCAAACAAAATTAAACTGCTGTGCAGGTTTCCCATTAAGTCTTCTACTGTAGCACAGTTGAATTCCCTAAATTAACCTTAATGAGTAGATTGTCAATTGATTATGCAATTCTGCAGTGGAAAAGGTGTTGTGTTTATGGGTAGATGGTTGGGCTTATATAAAGGCTCAAAAACTGAGCCATGGCAACTGAAACTGTTTCAATCACAATAACTTACTCTGAGGGTACATTGATACACTGTGTGTGTCCAAAGAAAAGGCAGAAAGCAGAGAGGCAATTTGTTGGGTCAAACACTATTGTCAATACTTTTGGGGATGATTTTCTTCAGATATATAGTTCTTGGCCATTCTAGCACAACAGGTTAGACTTTCTGCTGAACTGTACTGTCAGCCTTAATGTAGGAAAAAGGATGTGTAAAAATCGTGTGGACACATGCTGTCAGCTACTCCTCCCCTCGCAGGTTAAGCTTTATTTATCTAGGCTAAAATCACCTCTCTTCTTATGTATTTGAAAAAATCTTACATTAAAAATGTAGCCTGCAGTAAAGAGTTGTTTTGAGATTTATTCTGCCCTGTTCCGTAAACCAAAGGAGACTACAAGCATCAGATTATAAAAAATAATGTGAAGCATATATTTTTAAAGTTTTAATTTGCCTTTGCTGATCTCCGTATTCTTCATGCAAGAACACAGGAAACGCCAGCACCAGGAGCTCGGCCACTGCAGATCTCGCGCACTACGAGCGGTAAAAGTTGTCCGGCTTGTCGCCAGTCAGTTTTTTCTCCGCCCCTGCAGCCGCCGTAAGATCTCGTGCTACGTCACGTCAGCTGCAGACAGACCTAAGCCCATGTCGAACGCACCCGATGTCTCCGATGTAAACCTGAAAAACTAAGAAGAAGGAAAAAAAGTAATAAATAAGAAGAGATTTTTTTTCTGAAACCGAGATAGATGTGCTTGTGGGTGAAGTGAAAAGCAGAAAAAATATTTTGTTTGGTGGTCATAGTAGTGGGATGACAAACAAAAAGAAAGGCACTGAACGAATGCTGTGAATGAAGTGAGTGCCGCAAACAGGACCGTGGCAGAAATAATTTAAAAAAGTGCTCAGATTTGAAAGTGATAAAAAAAAAAAAAGAATTGCAGCGCGTCGAAAGAGTGTGTCTGCTACCGGAGGCGACGAGGGCACATCGGAGCTGACACCTCTGGAAACCCGAATGGCTTCAATACTGGGGGAAACGTGTGTGGGGGGTAGCGTCAAAGAGGGAGACACAGACATTGCCGAGACGACACACGGTAAGCGGTTTTTATTTGCATTTCTGAGCAAAAAAAAAGGTAGACTTTTGATAAAGCACAATGTAATTGTTTTGTTGTCCCCCAACCAGAGACAATGGGAGCAATAGGTGGTGCGGAGTCGCAGGAGGTGCCTGAAGAGCGCCTGGGTTTCCCCAGCACCAGCGAGTCCCGGGTGCATGTAGCCTCTGGAAGTGGCCGGGTCCTGACTGAGGCTGTCTTGGCGACACAACGAGATACAATTAGAGCAATCGATGTAATGTCAGATGAACTGAAACAACATTAAAAGATCTTGTTAAAAATATATATACCGTTGCACTGCTGTCTTTACACACGCCGCATTACATCTTCCCTGAGTCTTGCTCCCAATTGATAGCCTTCATGCAGGTGTTTGGGGCTGTGGGTCCGGTTGGTTCTTACCAAGAAGCCAGTCATCGCACGCAGCCCCAGCCTGCAGTCTGCTCCCTACACTGCTGTGTTCCAGGATAAACGAGTCAAGTGTTGAACCAGGCCAGGGGACGTAATGTATCTGCCAGTCATTTTAATAATACCATCCAAAACGACAGGTATTATTGAGCTTATTGATGGTTGTGATATCCCAGACCTAGAATACAACTGAACACAATTGGATTATTATTGTATTTCCCAAACAAGCTTTAGAACAAATTCACAATTTTATTGTTGATTATAACACATACCTGTCGGCTAATTCCCGCTGGTAACAGCCAGTTGCAAGGAACCCCAGGGTCGTCAGTACCTGTATTTGTACCGGTGTTTTGCGCGATTCCGTCGGGTTGGTCTCTCTAACATTGGACCCAGTTCAGCACATAGCTTATGAGCCGGTCATCATCATGGGCAAAAAATCTTCATGGTCCCTAAACACCCGTACTCTTCTCATTCTGCCATTGGCGTAATCTTCTAACAATGTCAGCGCATCCATTATGTTACGTTACGCACGAAAGTGATCGTGGTATTTATGTGTTTTCAGCAATTGTTTCACACCCTGTCCAAATGATCGTGATAATCACGACCACCACTTATCCATTTATATTTCAGCAGCTGCGGTGCATAGATTAAGTTATTTTAATATTTAATATTATATTAATATTTAAGTTATTATTATATTTTACTTATATTTATTCACTATTATAAAT